>CABHPH010150501.1:0-17916 GCA_902168325.1 Peromyscus nudipes
ATCTCCACCAACAGAATACCAAATATACCCTGGGGTGTTGGTTCCTTAAGCTTTGTTTTACCAAGAGAAACATATTCATAAAATATATCCCTCATGAAAATGGTGAAACAGTTTTACAATTTTTTATTCTCAACATTGTCTGTTCTCCATTGAATCCATCTAAAAATTAATAAACAACAGAAAGCTTGCTTCAAACATCCTATTTATGAGGAGCATTCTCTCAAGAGTTGCACATGTCTACTTTACAGGGCATCATACAAAGTTAGTCATAGTCTACTCTCTTGTGCCATAGAAACAAGAAATTATTATTTTGCTGGGTGGTGGTGGTGCACACCTTTAATTATAGCACTCGGAGGCAGAGGCAGGTGGATCTCTGTGAGTTTAAGGCCAGCCTGTTCTACAGAGCAAGATCCAGGACAGGCACCAAAACTACACAGAGAAACCCTGTCTTGAAAAACAAAAACAAAAACAAACCAACAAACAAAAAGAAGTTATTGTTCTAGATTTGTAAAGATTTTTAGATATCTGAAAAGAGGAGTATGTATCACAGTTTTTGTATATTAGATACTGTAAATTAAGGAAGTCTATCACTATATAACAGGATTTCCCAAAACAAATTTTTATTATTTTTTCAACTCAGAACACAAAATAATACTATCTTTTTCTTATATCTCTTATCAGTCTTCTTATATTTTTCTTAACCTTCCCCAGTAAAAATGCCCATCCTACAAATAGAAATTTTTGTACTCAGTGCAAACACCATCAAAATTCCAACACAATCTTCATGGAATTTGAAAGGACAATTTTAAACTTCATATGGAAACACACACACAACAAACAAACAAAACCAGGATACCAGGACAGTTGAAACAGCCCTGAATGATAAAAAAAACTGCCAGAAGTGTCACCTATCTGATTTCAAGTTGTTCTACAGAAATATAGTAACCAAAACTGCATGGTATTGGCACAAAACCAGACATGTTGATCAATGGAATTGAATGGAAGGCACAGACATAAAATCTCCACACCATGGACACCTGATTTTCAATAAAGTAACTAGAAATACACATTGGAAAAAAAGACAGCATTTTTTAAACAAATGTTGCTGGCCAAATGAGACAGTAGCACATGCAAGCATCCAAACAGTTCCATGCTTACCAACCTGTATAAAAATCAGCTTCAAATGGACCAAAGACTTCAACATAATATCACTGAACATGATGGAAAAAGGTGGAGAATATACTCAAATTCATTGGCTCAGGGAACAACATTCTGAACAGAACACCAATAGTACAGGTACTAATATCAAAAATTAATAAAAGGGAACCCATGAAACTGAAAAGCTTCTGTAATTCAAAGAACACCATCAATTGCACAGTCAGCACCCCACAGAATTGGAAGAGATTTTTACCAACTTCACATCTGATAGAAGACTTTTATCCAATACATATAAAGAACTCCAGAAACTAGATATCAATAAATAGTAATAATAATAATAATAATTAATAATAATAAGCTCACACTCTGACACGGGTCTACCCTGCCTGACAAATTCAGCATACTCATCATTGACAATGGCTCCAGCATGTGAATTGTTGCGTGGACGGCCAGCTACCAGCAGAGCAGGACTCCAAGGGAATCCACAGAGTCAGCAGTATACTATGCCTTTTTTATCTGTGGAGGTTAGGGAAAAAGACACTCACACTCTCTCGATGGTTTCCTTCTTCTATATCCTTTATTCTGTCTCCTATATTCTCTTTTCTTATGCTCATCCAGAAATGTCTCTTCTGTTTGTCTTGATGTTTTCCTGCTAACTCTCTTAACATTCTCCTCCTAATTCTCGAGTTCTTGATGTTTTCCTTCAAATTCCTTCTTTACTCTTCCTTATTCTCTAATTTTTGATGTTTCATTCTAACTCTATCTTTATTCTGGATATTTTCCTTCTTGCTTTCTAAAAGTTTTCCTCCTAATTCATTCATCCTTGATATTTTCCTTCTAACTCACTTTAACTCTATCTTTATTCTTTCCCTTACAACTTATATACTCCAGCAAAATCTTTCAGGCAATATAAAAATTACAATGTGATTGCATTCTATTTTTTTCAAGTAAATGATTACAATGAATACAAGTAAGAAAGAGCAAGCTTTCCATATCCCTTACATGATTAAACATGCTACATATTATAGGTGAAAAACTAATTATCCAAATAACCCATGTATATTCATGCCTAAGCAAATTGTTATAGATTAAAAGTGTAGGCAAGAAGGCATTCTTTTACTAGCAGGCTGAATTTTGCAGTTACAAAGAAAGGATCAATCACTTTATTACTAATTGAAAGGTAATTTTATACAGAATCTTAAAGGAATCACAAACTTAAACTCTTATACATGAAAAGCAATTAGTCATCTCTAATTTAAATCCTAAGGGTGCATACCCACTCATCAATAGTTTTTGTTATATCAGGAGATTGAGGGCAAAAATGGGTATAATAGAATTAATCATCACCTTTAGTCATCAACCAATCCTAGCATGAAAGGCATATCAGCTCATGATAATTGATCTGCTCTGTTCTTGTTCCCTGACTTAAAAGACTTCCTTATTCAACTATGTGACTGTCTAAAACTTTAGATTGTCTATTTGGGCTTTTCAACTCAAAGCTGTTTAATAAAAACATTTTAGTCTAACTTTAAGTTTTTTTCAAAGCTTTGTTTCAGCTGTGATGCAATCCAAAACCTGCGAACACTTCTCTTAACATTACGGTTAAAAGAATTTAAGCTTGGTGGGACACTGGGACTCATTTGTTTTCCTTAATTATTAGCCTAAGCCACAGTTTATATGTCTCCTCAATAGAAACTCATGTGTTCTAGCTGTGTGACACTTCCTTGTTTTATTTTTAATCACCAAAACTCTATTTAAATTAACATTATTATTATCAATTAGACAGCACAGCTTAAGAAGAAATCATCTTCATAATGATCCACAGGCAAAAATGCCCAGTAGGATGGAATGTGTCCATGAGACAAACACACTACATTACAGGAAGTGGGGATCTCCCCACACCCATTCACACCATGCCAAATAGCAGAGAAAGATGGCAGTGGCAAACATGTAAAGGTACAGCAGAAACAAAAGACATCCTGGAGTCTGTGATCTCAGAGTCTCACCTGCCTAAGATTCCCTCATCAGGGATTTTCCTCCTGGTGGGTCGACACTTGAACTTCAATTGTCACCTGCTGTCCTCTGACATGGCCACCAGCACATGTGCAAGGCTGGATTTTCTGGTTGAAGACGTGTTTCTTTCAATCATCATTGCCCATGACACCAGGATATCCTGGTGGGCATGTGCCAGAAAGACTCCTACATGGATAACAAGCCCCAGAGCAAGAGGGGTATCCTGACTCTGATGTATCCTATTGAGCACAGCGTTGCCACAAACTGCGATGAACCTTGAAGCTAAGAGAGAGAAGATGATACAAATAATGTTTGAAACCTTTAATACTTCAGCCACGCATGTGGTCATTCAGGCGGTGTTGTCCCTGTATGCAACTGGGTACACTACTGGCATTTTCATGGATTCTAGCGATGGGTTCAAACATACAGTGCCCATCTATAGGGGCTATGACCTTCCTCACACCATCTTGCATCTGGACTTGACTGGCTAGGACCTGACTCACTACCTCATGAAGATCCTGACTAGTAGGGACCACAGCTTCATCACCACTGCTGAGAGGGAAATGGTGTGTGACATTAAGGAGAAGGTGTGCTATGTTGCCATGTATTTTGAGCAAGAAATGGCTACTGTTGCATCCTCATCCTCTTTGGAAAGAGCTATGAGCTGCCTGATGGGTAGGGAATATCCACTGACAATGAGTGACTCCAGTGTCCAGAAGCATTTTTCCAGATCTTCTTCTTGGGCATGGAGTCCTATGGAATTCATGAAAACACCTTCAATTCCATCATAAAGTGCAGTGTGGACATCTGCAAAGAGCTATATGCCAATATAGTGCTGTCTGGCAGTACCAC
The DNA here is from genome assembly GCA_902168325.1 of Peromyscus nudipes. Lineage (NCBI taxonomy): Eukaryota > Metazoa > Chordata > Mammalia > Rodentia > Cricetidae > Peromyscus > Peromyscus nudipes. The sequence goes on from CABHPH010150501.1 coordinate 4,024, forward strand.
CCTGTGTCCAGGCATTGGTAACAGGATGCAGAAGGAGATCACAGCCCTAGCTCCCAGCACAATGAAGATTAAAATCATTGCTCCTCCTGAACACAAGTGCTCAGTATGGATTGACACCTTGATCCTGGTCTCACTGTCCACCTTCCAGCAGATGCAAATCAGCAAGCAGGAGTCTGACGAGTCCAGCCTCTCCATTGTCCACCACAAATGCTTCTAGATGGACTGAGCAGGTGCCAGGCATCTGCTGCATGAGCTAATTCTGAAGTATCAATTTGTTCTAGCCAACGTACACATTGCATGCTAGCCTCATGAAACTAGAAAAAACTAAAAGAAATTTGTCCTTGAAACTTGTATCCAATATCAGCACTGGATCATAGAACTTGCTGATGACCCTGTATTCAAGCTAACTGTTCCCTTGGTATATGCTTAATACCCTGTACATATCTTCATTTAGTTCTCAGTCATGTCACTTGGAGGCTGGGGAGAGTACACTGTGAAAGAGAAATCCCCAGCTTGGTGGATCTGTGTGAGCACCACGCAGTGATATCTGCAGGGTATTAACCGACAGCTGACATTCAGGATTTCTTGAAGCTGGCAAGGGTTCCTGAACCAGTTACCACTTTCATCTTGCCAGTCTAACAGAATGGGAAATTCTGAGCCTAAGGACCCAGTTTCTGTTCTGGTGTTTTCTCTCCTGACTGCTGTGGGTTGTCACTTGCCTTGATTTGGGAATGTTTGCATTGACATCTGTAAATGTATTCATCTTTTTAGTTTATGTAAGGTCTTTTGCACTCAATTTTTTAAGAAATGACAAATTTTGGTTTTCTTTTGGTCACTGAAAACATTAGGCCCTAGCAACAAGTCACTGCGTAAGGAAAACTAAAAGTGCTGCAGAAAAACAAAACAATAGAACCCAACAAACAAATAACACCAAATTAAGTCTAATAAAAGAATAGGGTACAAATTTAAACAGAGAATCCTCAACACAAGAATCTCAAATGGCTGAGAACCAAATAAATGGCTACATCCTTAGACATCAGGGAAAGGCAAATCAAAATAATTTGAGATTTCATCTTATACCCAACAGGATGTCTAAGATCAAAAACACTAGTGACAGCTCATGCTGGTGTGGATGTTCTGTAAGGGGAACATTCTTCCATTGCTGGTAAGAGCATAAACTTGTACAGTCACTATGAAAATGACAGTTCCTCAGGATGATGGAGATCAATATACCTCAAGATCCAACTATACCACTCTTGGGCATATACCCAAAGAACACTCCATCCTATGACAGAGACACTTGCTCAGTCATGTTCATTGTGACTCTATTCATAACAGCAAGAAATTGGAAGCAACCTAGATGCACCTCAACCAAAAAAAAAAAAAAAAAAAAAAAAAACAGGTAAAGAAATTGTACATTTATATAATGAAGTATTACACAGCTATTAAAAAAGAACTGAAATACTTAAATTAATAGGTAAAGAGATAAAACTGGAAAGGAAATCATCCCAAGTGAAATACCCCAGATGCAGAAAAAGAAAAATGCATTTGTTTGTATGAGAATATTAGCGATTAAGGCAATGATAACCAATCCACACATGGTAGAATCAGAGTTGAGGGATAGGGTAAGGCACTAGGGAAACAAATAGATCTCATTAGGAGAGGGAAATAGAATGGATAGTTATGGATGGATGAAGGACTGGAATGGGGGGATCAATGGGAAGGTGAAGGGAAAAGGGGGACCAGGGAGAGAATACAGAGGGACACAGCTAATATTAAGTGTCATTTGAGGAATGCTATAGGAACCAAATACTTTATTAGCTTTTTGTAGGATGAGCCTGGACTGTTAGGTCTGCACCTGATGCCAAGTGGACTTCATTCTTTAAAACAGTAGGAAATAGCTTCTCTTAATGTGAGTTATCAGATCACTGACCACAGTTATTGTAACAGCATTTTGGTTTTTTATATTGCTAAAGTTTAGTTGTCTGGTTTTAGTGTTTTATGTATATGTGTGTGTGCATTGTTGTGGAACTATCCTTTTTTACACTATAAATATATATTTCTTTCATTTGTTAATAAAATGCTGATTGGCTGATAGCTGGGTAGAAAGAGATTGAGCTCAAGAGCCAAACTAGGAGAATTCTGGAAAGAGGAAGCGTGGAGTCGGGAGTCACCAGCCAGACTCAGAGGAAGCAAGATGAGAATGTCATACTTAGAAAAGGTACCAAGCCACATGGCTGAACATAGATAAGAATTATGGGTTATTTTAAGTGTAAGAGCTAGTTAGTAATAAGCCTAAGCTACCAGCCAAATATTTATAATTAACATAAGCCTCTGAGTGATTATTTTAAAAGCAGCTGCAGGACCAGGTGGGACAAAAAATGCCTCTGTTTACAGTTCATGAAAATATCAAATTGAGAACAATATTTTTTCTGGTATAAGCATGTTTTCCAATCTGGAAGAAGGCATGTGGAAGACATGTGATACACAAACATCCATGCAGTCAGGGCACCTATACACTTAAAATTAAAATTAAGAAATGTAGCAAAAGATATCTTCTTTATAATTGTGGGGTTTAAATTTAATGAGAGTTTTTTAATTAATCATGTGAAATAAATCCATTTTGATAAATATTAATTCCTGAAAAGGATCTATACCCATTAGAATTAGATAGAATGTATATAAATATAAATTACAGTAATTTTGCTTGATAGTTTTGATCAAAATTTCTACACTATTATGGATTTGCTATCCATCTGTTCTATCAATTTCTGAGGGAGAAATGTCAAAATTCAAAACAATAATTACTGACTTGTCTATTTTTAACTTTTCTATCAGATTTTTGTCTTACAGTATAAATAGCTAACTTTGGATTTTTACCATTTTAACCAATGATGAAGCTTTAGAAATTTGAGTTTCAGTGACACATATTATATAAATCCCAAATCTACTCAATATTCTGCTTTTTGTCTTGATTTGTATGGCTGTTAGTTAGAAAGCTCTGTTTTCATATCAATAGTGAACAATATACCTTTTCTAATAAGCAGATATTGTGTTCTCTTCTGTTGAATGCCACAAACACCAGAGCTGCCGAGCATTTGGGATGTGGCGAATACAGACAAATAAATGAGCATTGAATTACATTTTAGCAATCATGGTACTTGCTGACTACTTTTTGGCAGTCCTGCCCAGCTATCATTTGCTTAGGCTTAGAATACCACTTGCCTTTGCAATGTGTTAGAAATCATTTTATTTTTTTAGAGTTACTCTCCTTTATGGTTAGGGTGAAGTGAGAGGAGTTTTCCATTAACATAACTGAAATGTTTAATAGTTACACTGCATTGAATTCTAAAATTTTAAAATATGTTTTACTTCTCAGACTTAGACTGGTATTAAAAGCCCAGCCTAATAAAAGATGGAGAAAGAATATAAAAATTGACAAAATCAGAATTGAAAAGGGAGACATGACAAAATACACCAAGGATATCCAGAGAATCATAACAACATACCTTAAAAGTCTTTACTGCAATCAAAAGAGATCAAGCAGGACATTACATACTCATCACAGGAAAGATCCACCAAGATGAAATTTCAGTTCTGAACATTTATGCCCCAAACACAAGGCACCCACATATGTGAAAGAAACATTACTAAAGTTTAAATCACATATAAAGCCCTACACATTAATAGTGGGAGATTTCAACACCCCACTTTCACCACTGGACAGATCTCCCAAAATGAAACTTAACAGAGAAATAAAGGACTTAACTGATGTTATGACTCAAATGGATGCAATTGATATCTACAGAACATTCCATCCATTCACCAGTATTTTAGCCCAGGAATTCTTTTGATTTCCTGCCCACTCTTAATTCTTATCTTTTGAAGCTCTGGTGATCTGTCATATACCTTTGAGATTCTACAGCTCTTTGTGTCACTTTGTCATTAGCCAATGGCTGCCTTTTCTAAGTTAATATTCCTTAACTTGGAATATTGTTTTTTTATCTGATACTAACTCAGCTAATCTAGAAACTCCACCTTAACATGGATAATGAAATATTTGAAGTGCCATCATGTATCATGAAGGAAGAAAAAAAACCACAGACAATTAAGGGCAAAAATAACCTGAACACTTACACTTAATTTTGGATTTGGAATATCTTTTAAAATGGAAGTGGTTTATTTTATAAAGTATCTGACACCTCTGGCCTCCACACCAAGTACACTAGCAACAAATAAATTTTAGACACACACACACACAAAATAAACCCTCACGATTATTTTAGTTCATTTTGTTTGCCTGAAACTTAAAATTGAATATGAATTTAAACAATGTAATATCATTTTTAAAATCAGGATTGGAAGCAAATCTCCCCATTTTATTTTATATTTTTTTGGTATTTTATTCAAAGTAAGCATAGAGAGTGTAAGAGAGCTTTTTTGATGTTTGCTGTTAAGTAATGTAGTACATTATGATTGAAAAGTAGCACTATAGAACTCTCTGAGGCAGGTGTTACAATCAATTTATCATGACATATGCAAAAACACTATGAATAATCATAAAAGTATATATTCCATCCAGTGCTACTCTCTCACACCCAAATTCTGTATTACTAGATATTAACTTTCAGATTTAGAAGCCAAAGAGGATATTTGAGATGATGCTTGTTTTTGGAACCAGAATATTCATACTACGTTACTCTGAGATTGTGATGACATAAATCATTTCCACCATACTGTGTAGAATTATAGCTTAGGCCAGTGTGAGGGCTCAATGGGGTAAAGCAGTTGCTGCAGAAGCTAAACAACCTGATGTGAACACTTGGGGCCCATGAAAAGGTGAAAGGAGAGAAGTGACTATGCAAAGGTGCTCTCTGTCCATGGATGTGTCATGCTCTACACATAGCGTTCATGCATCACAGATAATAATAAGAGAAAATTTAAAATTATGGAATTCACTCAGTGTTTCATTTTGTATTTATGTACTATATACTTGACATGGTGAGTTTTAATTTTATACATATATATATATATTCTTTGTAAATTTCATTTATGAATATAAGATGTTTTGATCATAAACCATTTATCCACTCCCAACTATAGAAGAATTTCTAAATGGTCTTTTTAAATAAAAAACATGGAGCCAAATATAGGGGTGAAAGCCTTAGAGAGATCAGGGTCATAGGGAAAGCCACCAGCCAACCTTACCTCACCAACTCTGCAGCTTCCAAATGTGAGTTACTTCCTGTCTACCTATGCCTTTATTGCCTTGCTGTTCTGCCCTCTCATTGGCTGTATTAGCCCAGCTACCTCACTTCCTCCTCCTACACAGCTCTGTCACTTTCTGTGTGTCTGTACAGACCTCTAGGCCTTAATGGTTGGTGCTGGGGTTAAAGGCCTATGTCACCACACTTGACTCTGTTCCCTAGTGTGGCTTTGAACACGCAGAGATCCTGCCTGCTAAGGGATTAAGGGTGTGTACCTGACTTCTTTACTTAAAATGGCTAGCCTTCCCCCCCCATCTCCAGGCAAGCTTTATTTATTAACATGCAAATGAAATATCATCACATTTCAGCACAAATAAAATATCACCACACCTAACCTTCAACTCTGTCAAGTTCCACAACATATCACCCTATCCAATTCATGTTTTTACATTTTTCTTCTTCTGTGTGAAGGTGTGGGATCTCCTGAAACTAGAATTACAGGCAGTTATGAGTTGCCATGTGGGTGCTGGGAATTGAACCTGGATCCTCTGGAAGAGCAGTCAGTACTCCCAACCACCAAACCATCCCTCCTGCCCCATCTTCTCTTCTTCTCCTTCTTTGTAAACAACTCAGTGAGTTAAATCTCTACTGCCTGTGTGTATATGGATTTAGGACAACCAACTGAAGCAATGGTGATACATTAGTGGTCACAGTCCTTTAGAAGATTGGCTATCCCTCTCCCAGCAGCCAAAGACTGGCTCCTCAGTTGCAGGTGGAGCTTCATGAGTCTCTTCCCTTATCTATGCTGAGTATCCCATGGCTTGATCTTGCAGATCTTATGCAAACAATCATAGCTGCTGTGAGTTCATGTTTGTAGCAGCTGTTCCATGTCAGTAAGACACCATTTAGAAACATCTCTCCCAAGGTTTACATCTATCACACTGGTTCTACTTTTTATCCTGCAATATTCTAGGAACATTAGGGGTGAGGAATTGCAATATATATGTAAGTATTGAACCAAGCATTCCATATTCACTTCTCTATACACTTAATAATTGTGAGTGTTTGTATCAACCACCATAACTGTGAAGCATACCTTTTATGATGAGGATTGAGATCTGCAATGTTGTGACTGCAAAAGTGTATATTTAGAAGATAATTTGGTAGTATATCCATTTAACAAATTAAGATTAAAAGCTTTTGTCCTACCACCTATGACCTCATCATCTATGGATTCTTGGGCAGGTTTATAGTACAAGACGTGATTATACCTTCAATTCAACAATAAAAGAGTAGTCTACTTACGGAACATTATTGCCACTATTGCACCAACGGACATATCTTACCAGGCTAGTTGCTGTTGTAAATTGCATGGGTTGTAGATGGGTGAGAATATCCATGTCATTTCTCTCTGAGAAGCTTGCATAGCAACTTCTGGCACTAGAAAGCTAGTCCATAGGGAGAAGCTTCTAGGTCAGTAGTAGTTTAGTTCTCCATGTTCTGTGAGCCAACTGTGATATCTTCAGCAATACAGTTTCATCATGAAAGGCCACTATTGAAATCAGTGAAGAGGTTCCATTAAAAAATGGAAATAGAGTCAACATCTTACATAATGCATATAAAAATATTATTCATTGCATAAGTGATGCTTAAACAAGAAAATTTTCCTTTCTTCTTTTCAAATAAAATAGCTTGTTATAAAAGTCCTCCATTTTGTTTTTTTCTATAATCACTGTAAATTTAAAACTTCAAGTCTTCAAATACATTTTAACAATGAAGTAAAATTTTTATAGGTATTATATATAACATAAATAAACTTAACTTTCTAAAACAGAATGTCTCCAGCATACATATATTTTAAGCATAAATTTTATATTCTAAACTAATGCCTCTGTTATGCTAGAAAATGTCACAAGTCTAAATCTATATTAAGTACAAGCACTATTACAATGAATATTGAACACTTACTAATCTTATAAATATGTTTCTGTTTCAGTTCATGGGAATATGTGTTACCATCTGATTTACTACAAATGGGCATGCTACAAGATTCAATGTATGATTTTGGACACTTTCAAGACATTTCATGTAGTCAGTTTTCTGAACTCATGTAAAAGCAAACTGCAAATAAACGTTTAGAAAACTGGCAATATTGAGAAAACAAAAGTTCAACCTTCAGTAGAATACATCTTTAATTCAGATCATTTTAATAATATCATTCTATATACTGATCCAAACATATAATTTAAGTAGTTTATATATAACTTCTATGTAAAGCATTCCAAATATACTTTGAAATATGACACAAATACATTTTAAAATTTTTCTGTCATTTAATATGACTCTAATATTCTAGCTAATAATTACCTTATATATTTAAATATAAAGTGTCTAACACTAAATAGAAAAATATGTACTATATATCCTATATAATCCATATACTCATTTTGAAATAGATAAAGCACCCTTCATTGTTTAACACAGTACTTGAGTTTGATACAAAAAAAATTTCTTAAACTTTCTTTAGTTTTCATTCTTAAATTCTCTAATGTATTCTTAAATTTTATATTAACCTTTACATTTATTTCCATATAACATATGTATTGCATATTGATATTTTATATTAAATTATATTTTCAATATTCTTTTCTTACAAATGTGAATTAGTTATCTTCAGTTTAAAGGTGTTTTTATCTCTATTTCTTTGTACTCACCACTGGATATTTGTAGATCAATAGTTTCTGACTCAGTTATTATACTTGTGACCATCAAGCAAAAATTTCCTTTGAGAATATTTGCTTCAAGAGGGAATGAACTCTTTTGTTCTTAGAAAAAATCTGTGGTTGATATTCATGTCAATTGTTCCATAATCTGTGACCTTTTATACTTAATCTCATCTTTCAAGTTACTTTTTGGAAAACTTGCTTTGCTGAAAATATTTTCTGATATCTGAAATACATATATTACTAAAAACTTCAGAGAGATTGAAAATGTGTAAACCTAAGTATAATAGAGAAAATTTTATGCTAATTTTAGTGTTGTCCATGTACATATATTATTTATGGTTTTATATTCCCTGTGTAATTTACATAAGAAAATTTCAAAGTTTTTTTTTTGCAGTTTTGGGAACCACTTACTTTCTTTTGCTTTTGTATATTCCAAACTTTCACTTCAATGAGCAGTTGCAAAAATATCATGCTTTAACTCTATTTACATAATAAAAACCTTTATGATTAATTTTGTTTTCATCCTACTGAAATACAATGCATATTGATCAGACTATAATGTGAATTTCATTAGGTAATGTGTTAATTCAGGCGGCAGTATCTTATTATTATTTTAGTGTATCCAATCATATTTCCTCATAGCTTTACATATTAAACACATTATCTTTGACATTGAAGTTGTCTAATTTTGTTTTCCCGTCTCTCATCTCCATCTATTTCCATTGGCTATGATTGTATGAATACTCATTAGTGTAAGTTTGGTAGGTAATTCAGTCCTAGTTTAAACTTCTAAAATGCCCTAATGTAATTCACATTCAATATTTGAAACACCAAGTCATGATGAGATGGTTATACTTCCAACTTTAGGGAATATTTATAAAAGCGATTATTCAACAATGCTATCTAAGGACAATATTGTACTCATTTCTTTATGCAATTTAAAAATATTATTAGAAAATAATTAACTAATGCTATAACGAATTTTGTTTTCCTCAATAATCTATCAGATCAATCATTGATATTGCAACAATCTTTTATTTGGTTAACACCTCAGTTCATGGAACCACACTGTTAAGCATGGCCTAGATTAGAGTATTCTTTTTCTTTGGCCACTTTCCTTGTTTTCCAATCCAAACCAATAGATTAGACAATATGAATCATATTCCTTGCACAAACATATTGTGAATCTGCTTTCAGGATTAAATACTAAATTGACTTTGACTTAGTGTGAAATTTAAAAATAATACTTAGTACCTAAAAGCACACAGCAATTTCAATATGGAGAATCAGTGCCTACAGGTATGTTGAAGGAGTAAATTCTCTGCTAGGTTTCTTGACTTGTCCCTCCTAATTGGTAATGCTGCTTGCATTTCTGGAGCTTTTAAAACAGCTAGTAAGAACAGAGACAAACATATTACAGGTGTCACTGTAATTACTTCTTCATGCCATTAACTCTTGAGTGGAGTCTTGGTGCTTTCACTTAGTAGATCTGAAAATACTCAAAAATCAGGAGCTTCTTGAAATCAACAACATAGATACTATACATGTCTCTCTTTCTTTGCCAGCTCCAGTGATTAAACACTTTGACAGCAACATAAGAGAGAACCGGTTCATTTTGCCTTATGGTCTCAGAGAGATTCTATTTATCATGGCAGGGAGGATATGGCAGCTGACATAAGAAGCAAGATGGCAGCGGTCGAGGTTGGCTGGTTAGACTACACTGACTCTCTAGAAACAAAGAGTAAACAGGAAGTAGGGCTGGGGTGTTCAACCTTGAGTCCTCCCAGATTGTCCCATTTCCTCAAGCAAGGCTTCATGTCCTAAAGATTCCACAACCTTTCCAAATATAACCAGCAGCTGGGGACACAGTGATAAACAAAAGCCTTTGAAGGACGTTTCATAATCAAACTACAACAACAAAATAAAATGTTATTGTAGAATGGCTTCACATTTTTATGACTGGTCTAGCCAGCAGAGCATCTGCTAGAAGGAAAGACACTGTCTACTGCATTTTTAACCAACCTAATCTACATATGAGTTAATTTACTTGGTGTAATAGGAAATGTAAAACAGAAAAATGTTCATTGGTTGGAATAAGGGAAAGCTAGAAGAAATGGAATATTTGAATAAATTACATATTTCAATATTTTATGAGAAAATAAAGATTAATAAATTATTGGAGATTTTCCAGAGGAATAAAGTAGTCAGTGATTATATTGCCATTTATATGTTTTCTCATCAAAAAGTGCATAAATAAATAAATCATTGAGCTTATTGAGATTTGGCTGCAGAAAGGTAGAAAACTATGGTCCTTATAGGTTATTTGTAATAACTTGAGAGTAGAATATGATGGGAAATAATATACTTCCTCCTTTCAATATATCAAATTAAGCATATTTATATAATTATGAAAGATTATTTTTTCAGAAAAATTTAATAATTCACATAAAAAATAACACAATCAACATACAAGGGAGTGAGTGAACTTTCATGGGGAAAGACAGTTCAATTACTAGAAAAGTAAATGAATTTTAACTACACCAATCTTGCTTTCATTTGAAGAAATGGGAATGTGGCTTATATACCTCCAACATAATCCTATCTCCCAACTGTGAGGCATACCAGCAATACCTACTAAGACTACCCTTTGCATGATTTGGAAGTAATGTATCCTAGCAATAGTACTTCATTCTGATTTCTGTTTTGTTTAGAGATAAAATGTCATTGTGCATACCTGCCTAGCCTGAAACTCATGTTCACCTGAGTGATCTCAAGTTCTGAGAGAGCTGCCTGTTTAGCTGGAATTAAATCACGTGACACCATGCACAGCAGACAGTATGATTTGCTGTTTTTGTTTTGTTTTTCATGTCCAGTTGTTTTATTTTTATATCAGTAACTAATGGCAAACAACTACAGAGTTTAGAATATTTATTTCACTTTAACCAGCTTCTTTTGGAACAGTATGAAAGAATTCACTTTTCAATTGTTAATTTTTTTCTCTAATACTGTATGCAGATTCTATGTCTTCGATATGCAATTGTTCTTATCATAATTTGAAGAATTCCCATCTTTCTCAGCTATTGTCTCCAACTCTGGCTCTTTAAAGCCCATGTAACTGTATGTGTTTCTCCCTTGTCCTCACACAACAGTAAGAAATGTAGATATTTGTTTTTTCAGTTACATTAGATGTGGCATTCCCTGAATCAGAGGTTAAAAACAATCACTATGTTCCATCTGGCACCAGAGTAGTACCAAAAACCTTAGCACTGTCAGCTACTTCATGGTTAATTGCTGCATCCTATCAAGTACATCTGAGTGTGCTCTATGATCTCCTGATTATATTATTTTCTCTTTGCACTAGTAAATTTTTACACATCTACAATTTTGTGCATCTTCCATATCTCATTAAATGACACAGTGCTATCTACTTTTTTCTGTGTCATTTTAAAATGTTTTTTCTCTGGCAGTACATCTGATTTTAAAGAACAGACTCCAATCTACCTGCCATTGCTAGTGCTTCCTTTAATACAGTATACATAAAAGCATCCTCTAGAAATAAGTCTATAGTTGACATCCCTTATAGAAGTGAAAGCAGAAACAAGTGTCGTAGTGGAGAGGAGTAATTTCTTGATTTTCAGTTATTGGTTAATCTCCACCAGCATGCCATATAATAAGAATGACAATATAAACTAATTAAGATGCCATTTTATAAGAAGATAGAAATCTTCTCTAGACTTACGGGAAATGTGTCATCCTGAGAAAGATTACAATTTAAAAAGTTAAACAACACATGAGATGTCTGGGGAAAGCATAGTCTACACATGATCATTTTTATAATTGTATGCACACAAACACAGATCCACATTCACACTCATGAGACTGAGCAATGGAAGCCATTAGGAACCTTTTGAAAAATGAGACTTAAACTGAGATAGTGAAGTTCAGTATAGGAAAATTGAAAGGAACAATAAAGTTTATGTGAGGGTGTGAGAAAAGGAAAAAAAATAGATATGTACAACGTTTTGAGGGAGTAGAAGCATGTCATGTCATGAAATTTAAATGACAACCTTCAGTGGAGCCTAAATCTATTAGGGCATGTGAAGAGTGCAGACATTGCACTAAAAACAACAGCATTGGTGGAAGATCTGGAGATTATATTCATATATGCAATCTTTAAATGTCATTCTGGTAGCTAGACGGTGGTGGTGTACATCTTTAATCCCAGCACTTGGGAAGCAGAGGCAGGTACCCCTTTTCCCCACCAAAAAAATTGTCATTCTGGCTACCAGTATGGAGAATTTATGGAATTGAATTCAGAAAAAGTAATCTCATATTATCTCTGATGGCTTCTTGATGACAAAGATGATGGCTTGGAAAAAGATTGGTCAATGTTAAAAAAATAATTGAATTTTTCCATAACAAAGAATTATTTAATGAAATAAAAAATTCTTATAATATATTAACTGTGATCAATGTTTTTTTTTTTGCAGGCAAGATCTTTTGGGGAAAAAACAAACAAGCAAGCAAAATAACAAAAATGCCTTGAAGTTAGAGTCTAGACACAAGCTTCCTATATCATGAGTACCCGTATATTACTAATTAATTGAATGTGGAGACTGTGATGAATTTTGAAAAAAAGTAAGAGGTTTTGAAATATGCAATAGTCAAAAAATTAACTAAAAATCATGTGTGAAATGAATTTGAAGTATTTTTTGGCCATAGTTGTCGTACATATCAAATGGTTGCAGTCAACCTCGGCTCTGAACACCTTGCACACACACTTTGTGTTGTGTATGCCAGAGATCAAGACATCAATGAGGCTGCCTATAATAAAGTTGATATCAGCAATCATTCTGTTATGAACTGCTATGTCATCAACATACAAAAATTTTCACTTTCATGGAAAGCTAATGGTATCATTATAGGAAGCTTTATATATTCCTATGGTCATTCCTCAGTAGGCAAATCAGTATATCTTTCAATTGTGTTGTGTTAAAATGTTTTATTTTTAAAATTGCTGATTGAATGGCCTATGTGAGTTTCCTGAATGATCATTAAATGAATGTTGGCATTGGATATAAATATAAATAATAATAAGTATTTTTAAAATTATTTCAAAATACACATATTTACTAAATATATTCAACATACAATATAATCACCAGATACCATATTTTTATTGAGAACATTTTATATAATATATATTGATTATAGTTTCCCCTCCTCCAACTCTTCCAAAATCTTCCCCACCTCTGACTCACCAAAATCATGCCCTTTCTTTCCCTATCTCTTTAGAAAACAGTTAAAAATCAGAATAAAACAAAGAAAAAACCATAAGTATCATACATATACCCAAACTTAACCCATGAAATCACAAAATCAGAAATCATAATAAAAATACAAAAGAGTAGTAATAACAACAAAATAAAAACAACAACAACAAAACCCATTCAAAGCAACAGGAGACAAAAGTCTATACAAATTTCAGTGGGTTCATTTTGTGTTAACTCTAAGGCATGACCTTAAGTGTGGTTAAATAAAGCCAGTAGACTCTATCAAAGAAAAAATTATTTTTCTTTGCAAGCAAATGTCAACTGGAGATAGGTTTTTCATTAGGGATGAGGTCTGGTGTCTAATTCCTACCCTCAGTGCTGGTCCTCCATCTATCTTGGGCTTCCGTAGGCTGCAACAGTTTCTGAGTTTATATGAGCATCAGTTCTGCTGTGTCTGGAAGATACTGTTCCTCTCTAACTCTTAAAATCTTCCACCATCTCAAATCCACAAAATTCCCTGAGCTCTGAGGGAAGCAGTCTGATTTCTGAAGAAACCAAACACATTTGTGCCATTTTGTATCATGTATTTATACTGTTATAATCAATGACTTGATAATTATTTAATTAAAACTGCTGCTACATGTGGGGGTATTGTGTTCCCCAAAATATTGTGTACCTTAATAAACT
>CABHPH010150502.1:0-17716 GCA_902168325.1 Peromyscus nudipes
TAGTCATGGTGTCTCTTCCCAGCAATAGAAAATCCTAACTAAGACACTACTCAAATGGTACCAGCAACTAGGGACCAAGTATTCAAACATCTGAGCCTATGGGGGACTCACTCAAACCACTTCATTATTTATGTATGTGCACACTGATGCCACACCAGTCATACAAATTAATTCAAAGGGCAATATGTAGGAGTCTGTTCTCTACTTCCACTATATAGGTTCCGGAGACAGAACTCAAGTAGTTAGTTTGGTAGCAAGCACCTTAGCTCATGAGGACATTTATAATATAAATTAAGTTCCTCATCTATGAGCCTTTTGATGTGAGGAAATACTGCTTTTTCTCCTTTGTAATGTTATTTAAATATTCAAAAGCCCACTGTGAACATATTGCTAATAAGCTATTCAAACAGGCTTTTCATATGTGATAACTCTGAAGAAAGTAAGTGGAAAAAATAACTTCACACAATCTGTGTAGGGGGTTCTAAGAGGATGTATAAGACTCATTCCATTTATGAGAAACTTCTAGAATTTTATAGCTTTAGTTGCCTCCAAAATTCAGTCTCAAAACCAATTCTTTCTTAACACACAGCAGGTAGCAAACAAGCTTTAGACCCTTCAGAGACATACTAATTTTGACAAACAATAAGAGCAGACTAGAGTATAAGAAATACTTTTCTTTCATTTTGATTTTTATTCTGCTTAAGGAGTGTAGTGTTCAATTTTACCCATATCAGTATTTTTTGGGGCGTTCTTAGTCTCAGCTGACCTTTCCAGAAAGGAAAACAAAAGATGCCTAGAATTAATGGTTTGAGAATTCACAAGCGATTTTCAGTACTGTATATGACAGTCACTCAAATCCATCCACACCAAACCAAATCATGTCCACATGTGTATCTCAGAAAGCCATGAGGACTGTATACAGTGGGAGACTGAGTTTGGCTAAATCTCCTTTTAAACTTTATATCTGCATTATACTTCTCATCTGGATTTGACTTGAAAGTTTCAAGATTGAATTTCAAAAATGAGGTTTGAGTAAACAAGACTGCACGTGGAGATATTCCTTTATCCCTCCCATAAGCCAGGATCAATTGAAACCCCACTATGGTGGCGTTGTTCAATATGGGCTCTCACACTGACCCCAAGCTTAACCAATTAGACTGAATTCGAGTTCAAACTGTTCTCTGTCTGCTGTCCCCCACCATGGTCAGAAACATACAGCAAGGCTTTTATGTCATAAATTAAGAAACACATTTAATCAGTAGGAGAGAACAAAAAATTTTAACATTTACTAAGTGGAGTACATTCAAATAAGATGAGCCTGACCAAATTTCACCATCTTTTGATTTAATAAAACTATAAAACTGAATACGATTCATAAGTTCTGCTAAATTTCTATTTTACTAATGAACATCAATACTTCACTACAACGACTGAGATATACTGGCATATCCCAATCCATTTTTTCACACGTGACTCTTTACAGTTGAGGGAAAAGAAACAGTATCAAGGGGGAGAATGTTCTTAGGAATTGTGTGTTGCTAATACATAGTATAACTCCATTTTCAAAGTCAGTGAATTTCTTAAATGGTAACATCGGATAATCAACTTGTACATTTTAGCTGTTATGCTTTGTATAATTTTTTAAAATATGTAATAGGTTTGTTTGTAAATGAATGTTATGGAAAATTACATTAATCTGTGATTACACACAATTAAACAAAATCCAAAATAATGTGCGTATCAGGATTGTGACACAAATTCTAAAACCCTTGGGGAAAGCATATACTTGAGGAGACCATGGAATGAAGACATTAGGGCACACAGAGCCTCAGAAATGATTTAAATTACCTCTGCAGCAGGCTTCCCCTCTCAGTCACTTGAAATACACCATTTCCATACTCTGAGGGAGAGGGGACCAAACCACATTCATCACACCTTGCCAGGAAACAGCTCTGCAGACTCTCTGCTCGCAGCTACATGTCAGCTGCCTGTGTGGGTGGCATGCATCAGGTTTGCTAGTTTCCAAAGAGGTTATTGGACCTTCTGAAGCTTCACAAGACTTCCTGGCTCTGTGGGGAGTCTGGGGTTCCTGAGGAGGCCACTTCCTCTCTTTTCCCTGATCTACTCAGGGCTAGGACACTGGAATAAGGAGGGGTTGGGGTGTGTGTGTGTGTGTGTGTGTGTGTGTGTGTGTGTGTGTGTGAAATAGGGAAAGATCTTGAGACTACATTCTCAGGAGAAATGTCCTGGCAATTCTAACCGCTGTAATCCTCCACAGTCTGACAGGACGAGGAAGAGAGAGGAAGCGAGAGGAAGCAGTGAAAGAAGGAGGAGGAAGGAGGGACAAGAGAATCTAAGGAGGAAACTTCAAGGTCTAGCTGCTTAGATGTGGACAAAACAAAAGACACCACCAAAAGAGCATAGGTCTTATCTCCAAGTGTTCTATATTGCTCAGTATAGGTTCAGCTTTGCGGCTGCACTTCCCACCCAATAGCACAAAGCTGTGCACAAAGGAAACTCCTCTGCAGTCTAAGATTCTCTCAGAGTCGCTGTTATCCCTGCAGCTCCTGAGATCAGACTTCCACAGCCCTCCCCTCAGGCTACACAGTCTGAACTATGTCACATTTGGTAAGTGTAACAGTGGAAGGGAACAGGAGCTGCCACACCAGGGAGGGCGACTATGTGTAACACTTGTTTTTCCTGCTCACCCATCATTGGCTAACTCCTGTTGCTCACAGGCAATGTCTGAGTTCAGGAAAAGAGGATCACTTTTGTCCCTGTGAATCTAGGACTGGGAACTAACTGATGAACTCTGCAGCCATGAGTCCTCACCCTCTGAAACCCCCAATCAAGTTCCAGTTCTGTGAATCCTCAGCTTTCTCAGAAGCACCTGTGTACTGCGATGCTCACTTGTCTTTGTTCTCACCTCCGGATGCCAGTCTCCTTTCCAAATGAAAGAAAGAGAAAAGAGACATAGAGAATGTAGCACGAATCTTAAAAGGTCTTATTAATAAAAACAAACCCGGGGCCAGGTATTGGGGTGAACACTGAAAGATCAGAGAAACAGAACAAGCCACAGCTAACCTCACCTCGCCAATTCCTCAGCTGATCTTGTTTCCTCAAACTGGAAGCCTCTGCGTCCTCATCCAAATGGATCTCAGCTGAACTGCTGCTAAAAGCCTAAAAGCTTAACAGATTCTAGTTCCTGGTTTTCATGCCTTATATACTTTTCTGCTTCCTGCCATCACTTCCTGAGATTAAAGGGGTGTGTCACCATGCCTGGCTGTGTCCAGTGTGGCTTTGAATCTGGATGGATCTCTGCCTCCAGAATGCTAGAATTAAAGGTGCATGTGTCACCATTTTCTGGCCTCTATGTCTCTCTAGCGGCTGTTCTGTTGTCTGACCCCAGATAAGTTTATTAAGGTGCACAATATATTGGGGAACACAATATCATCACAAGAGAATTCGTTTATTCTGAAGACTGAAAACAGAATCATCTCTAAATATCTGTAAGGCAAAGGTAACCAAATAATGCATCACACTTGGCGTAGTATAAAAGGTATTTAGCTGACTCCTAATAACTTATCGTTATACTCACAAGTTATTCCGTCTCTCAGCCTTGTTATAGAAGCTTCCTTGGCAGAAGATGGCAATTAATCAGAGACATATAATTGGTCAAAGTGTGGTGAGTAAGACAGTACAGAATGTTCAACCTTAAATGGGACATCAGTATCACAGGTTCTTCTTCCAAGACTCAGGGGTCATTGTGGAAAAGGGGGCAGGACTGATTGTGAAAGCCAGAGGGGTGGATGACTACAAAGAAAATGTTTTCTTCCTGACACACCAGGGAAGGTGCACAAATGAACTCACAGCAGTTATCACAACTTTCACAAGCCCTCTACAAGCTCACATCAGACAAAATCCCAGCCTGGAACAAGAGGGCACAAAGTCCCACCCCTGGTTTAGGAGCTATTGGCAACTGATAGCTGCTGGGAGAGGGGGCTCATTTTACTTTAAGCGCATGGCTCCTGGAAAGTCTACCAAGCTGCAGTGAATGGCCCCACACCCAAGAGTGGACGGGCAGCGAAATTTGAACCTGATGTTTGTTTCTTTTAAAGAAAGAGGATCTGAAGTTCAGTGTGTAGGGAGGGGAGATGGACTGGGAGGAACTGGGCGAAATATGATCAAAAGACACTGCATGAAATTCTCAAAGAATTAATAAAAATATTGTTTGAAAAGTTAATAACAATAGGACATTCTATTGCTCATCTCCTCTAGCAGAAACTTCAGTTTTAACAACTGTCCACTCATGAACTAAAGAAACTCAGAGAGACACTAGCACTTGTGTATAGTGCAGAAACTTAATAAAAAAAAATTCAGAGAGGGTTGAAAGAAGAGATTGGCTGCATACACAACTTCCCTCCCAAGCCCATGCAGCAGACACTGAGAGAGGTACCTTCTGGGGGAGGGTGCTTTGCCTTAGCCTCCAGGTGATGGTTCACCTTAATCACCAACTTAACCGGATTTAGAATTGCCATGGAAACTGTCTTTAGACACATTTGTGAGGATGATCTAGATTAAGTTTATTTTGGTGCAAAGACGCACCCTAAATGCCAGTGGTGCCATTCTGTGCGCTGGGTTTCCAGACTGAATAAAAAGAAAGGTGAACATAGGCACTCAGCACTCGGTGACTTTGGATACCGTGCGGCTAGCTGCCTCCAGCTTCAGCCATCATGCCTTTTCTGCTAGGGTAGACTGTATGTCCCGGAACTGTCAGCCAAAATAGACCCATTCTTCCTTCCTCCAGTTGCTTTAGTCACAACAATGAAGCAAGTGGCTGACACACCTGGAATCGGGCTGCCTCAGGTAAAGCTCGGTTTCAGAGAGAACCACGTAGCCCAGACTGCTGTCTGGAGACCATGCTTTCAGACCTGTCTCAGGACCACTACTATGTCCCATGGCCCCAGTCTCTAGTCTTGGCCTGCAGACTTATTACTCATGCTCAACCTGGGGCCCCTTCAGACTTAGTCCACGGGCCTCCAAATAAGGCCATCTGAACAGTTTCATGCTTCAGACATGCCCAATGCCAAGAGACTCTGAACCTCCCCCAGCTGGATCAGCCCCCAGTGGCACAACTCCAGTTGACAATGCAGCTTTTGACATGCCCTAATTCCCAGCCTGATACATGCAACCCCAGAACTGCTCTTACACATCAAGCCTAGGCCTGTCCCAGCACCGAGCCTCCCTCATGGCTCTAGATTCTGGTCTAGACCTACAGACCAAGACTCAGGACTCTCCCTAACACCAGGCCAGTACTGACATACCCCAGGTTCAGGCTAACCCCCTAGCCCAGGCAGTTGACCCTGTACCTGGACAGCCTCAAAAGCCTCATTCTCCACTTCAGCTCCTGCATCCCTCTGCTCTAGAAGATCAGATCCAAGGTCTAACACCAGCAGCATCAACTCCAATGCCTCTGGAGACCCAGGCTCTAGAACTGTTCTTACGAACCCAGCCAGGTTCCAGATGGCCCCTGAAGTTCAGTCATCATACCCTTGCCAGAGTCAAGTCATATGGATCTAGATAGTAACTAGGTACTGTGGCTTCAGGGTACATGTAAACCCTTAACCAGTTTGTTCTTTGCATCTTCAGCCTCTCTCTGGTAATTTTAACTTGTTCCAATAGACCCAGGACCCAGATTTATTGGAAAGACTCAGTCTTAGGACTCATCCTGTAGACCCAGGCTGGAAGAGCTTGAAAGAGCACAGGCAACTATGTGAAAGGTAATACAACCACAACAACATAAGAAGTACAACAAAGAGAAACCATGAAAAAGAACCAGACAGAAATTTAAGAGCTAAGATAGGAAGTCAGCTCAATATTACTACCCACGGGCAGAAGGATAGATAAAGAAAATAGAACAGATACACAGCACGTGCAGGGCAGAGGCAGAATTAAGAGTTAGCTGGGGTGCAGTTTCCACTTACTTAAGGTTCTGAAAATCCCTACACAAGACCACATTCTAGCACATCTTACCTCTTCTGAATGGCAGATGTCACTTACTTCTCACTGCAATGGTTTGGTTATTTGGTTACTGATCACATCTGGATTAGCATTGAGTAAGAATTTGTGGGTCTCCTCAATGACTTCAAATCCACTAAATCCCAACCCGGGAACCTAAAAATTTTACTTGTCCTTATTTTGGATTGTGGACACATTTCCATAGATGTTTCCCCATGAATGGGCTCCAGTTGAAACCAGTTCACTCCGTGGTAATTTGTTGCCAGGAGGAGCCACACCTCAGTGGTTCAGGTGGGTGTGGGAGGAAGAAGGTGGACTGGCCCTGTGGGAGGTGAGGGGTCATCTGCACAAAATTGAATGCAGCCTTCAGCCCAGAAGTTAAAAGCCAGACTTCAGAGTGGAGAGGCAAAGTCTCCAGAGCGCCAAACTACTTAGCAAAATGAGATTCAAGTCTCTCAGGCTGCCAGCCTGACGGCTGGAAGGCCTGGGGACTTACATCCTGACTGCAGAGCCTTGATGTCCTGGAGAGAGGGCAAAGCAGGCCAGGCGCTCAGAGGAAGGGAGGTGCAGGAATGTGTCTCACAATAGCATGCTTGAGAGTAAGCAGTTATTTTCTCCATGTCGTGTGAGAGGCTCAACTTGCGTCTGAAAAGGAAAAGGGAAAGACAGAGGGAAAGAGAAAAGAAAAATTACTGGAAAAGGCAGGGTATCTCTTTGGGAGTGAGAGGGCATAGCATCAAGACTGTCTATCAGTCTGTTAGTTTAGGCAACTATGCGTCTGGAATCTGGCCTTAGTTCAGGATTCCAAAGCCCTACGTCAGGAAAATGTGAAAACTTAGACCTGATGTGCGGAATGTGGGTGGCTCCGGTATGACCTGAAACAGAGGGAACCCTGAAGTTCCTCACTGAGGTCCTTTGCGTGGGGTCACTCGGGTGAATTTATGAGCTTTTGATCCTTTTGCCTCCGCTTCCCTTTTAGGCATGTGTCACCATTCCGTTTTATTTATTTATATATTTATTTTTGGTTTTTCAAAACAAGAGTTTCTCTGTGTAGCCTTGGCTGTCCTGGAACTCACTTTGTCGACCAGGCCGGCCTTGAACTCACAGAGATCTGCCTGCTTCTACCTCCCTAGTACTGGGATTAAAGGCGTGCACCACCACACCTGGCCACCATGCCATAAAATGATGGTGATGACAGAACCCAGAGCTTTGCACATGTCAGGCAAACATGCCCATTTCTTGTTTCAACTCCTTCAATTCTGGCTCAAGTAGTATTTTGAGCTACCAGTGATAGATAAGAAATTCCTCTTTGGCAAATGAGGGAGTTTTTACCCAGCAGTCTTCTGTCTGCCAGGAGGCATTTTTAGCACTTTCGTTTTAGTCAAGAGACACTCCTAACAGAAAGTCATGTAAGAAGTCAAATAGGGAGTTGGTGAGACAGTTCAGAGGTTAAGAATGCTTACTTCTCTTGCAGAAGACTAGGTGGTTTCTAGCACTCATACCAGGCAGTTCACAGCTACCTGTAATTCCAGTTATAGGGGATTTGACACCCTCTGGCCCCTGCAAACACACAGTCTTCATAAACTCATACAGGCAAACACACACACATGCATACATGCAAATAAGAGGCACATCTTTAAGAGTTCCAACCAAACAGTAGGATTTTTTGTCTCCAGGGACACCCTTTAGTCTTTACTCGCTGTGTTCCTCAATATTTTTCCAAGTCAAAGGAACAGTGTCGAATGGCATTACTCAAAAGCTATGATGTTCCTGAGTATGCATAAAGACTTATTGGCAGCTGGCTTTTATTTCAGAGTTCATGATAAAACTGAAGAAGAGGAAGCCCTTCTCTGAAGTTCATTGACATCCCAAAAGTAGAGCCAAGGGCAAGGGTAGAAACTTATTCTATTCACGTGCAGCTTTCTGACATGAGCGAGTTGAAAATGAAGAAGAGTTGAAGCCAATGCATGTGGATTGGGCCTTTAGCTGCTACAAATTTACTTCAAGCCGGTATGAGAAAGGAACAAGGACAAAAATCTCTATATTTGACTTATGGCTTTGTGATATCCACAATGGTCTACAAACCACAGTAGTACACTAGTCATCCATCACCTCTTGCTAATTGATTAGTGTTGTGTGACACTATTCCTCAGGAGACATAAACAAATATCTGTTCACCCCAGATAGGCAACTGAAAACAGACCAAAGTCCAGAGACAAACAAAGTCTAACTTGACGAACCAGTGAGTTTATTGGGGTTACTCACAGGAGTGTGAATGAGTTTTGTACAGGAGTGTTGACAACTGAAAAGCATTTGTCATTCAGCACTCTCTCCAGAGGCCTAAAGTAACAGAGTTACCCAATCTTAGACTGAAGCCTCCTGAATCATTTGCTAAATAAAATTTCTTTTTGTAAGTTTAACACTTTGGTGTTTAGTAACAGTGACATGAAGCTAAATAATATGCCCAATGACCAACATAACTAACATATCCAACTTTAAGATGTTGAAAGAGTATACTGAAGAAACCAATGCTAATGCAATGGCAGTTGGTGTGGACCCTGCAGCACCCACAGAAAACATATGGAGAAAGCAAACATTTACTTTACTTTGGCCTTTTTAAATTTAAACACGTTTTTCATACAATATATTGTTGTTATGCTTTCTCTTTCTCCAACTCTTCCCAGATCCTCCCCACCTCCCACCCACCCAATTCCACACCCTTGTCTGTCTCTTTATAAAACAAACAGGCAGAAGGAGGAGGAGGAAGAGAACAAGAACAAGAGAAAAGCACAAGAAACACACACACAAAAACAAACAAAAACCAGAAAATCAGAAAGCATAGTACAAGGGAAAAAATCAGTAATATAAAAAAATTCTCAAGCCAAGTAATATGAGATAAAAATCTATAAAAACACTGAGTTTGTTTTGTGTTGGCCATCTATTGTTGGACACGGGTCCTACCCTATGTGATGAATATGCCCTGTGAAAATTTATTAAAGAAAACTAATTTTTCTTTGGAAGTGGATGTCAATATCAGATAGTTTCTTGATTAGGGGTGGAAGCCTATGTGCACTTCCCCTTTTCAGCTCTGGGACCTCATCTGGCTTGAACCTGTGCTGGCCCTATTTATGCTGACACAGTCTCTGTGGGTTCATAAGTGCATCAGTCCTGTTGTTTCTGGAAGACATTGTTCCCTATGATTATTAGCAATCTCTCTCCTTCCTCCTTCCTAAAGCTCTCAGAACACTGAGAAGAGATTCTTGATAAAGTTATTCCATTTAGGAATGAGTGTTTCAAAGTCTCTTGCTCTCTGAAGAGTGTCCAGCTCTAGGTCTCTGTGTTAGTTCTCATTTACTGCAAGGATAAGCATTTCTGATGATGGCTGGCCAATGCACTGACCTATGTGTATAGCAAAATGTCACTAAACATCATTTTATTGCCATGTTTCTTTAGCAAAACAAAAGTATCTGGTTTTCTCCTAGCCCACGGTCTATTTAGTTTTAAGTTCTTGGCTATTAGGTTCTTGTCAGGCATGGGTTCCATCTCATGGAGTAGGCCTTAGAAACCAATCAAAGAGTAGTTGGTTACTCTCATAATGTTTGTGACACTATTGTATATCTTTCAGGAAGGTGATTCCTGTAGATTGCAGGTTTTATAGCTGGGTTGGTCATTACTTTCTCCATTGGTAATTATACAGAGTACTTTCTAGTACTAGTCAAGGCTCTAGATAGGCACCAGCTCCACTTATGCATTCCATGAGGTATATAGATGTTGACATCAGCAATAAGATTTTACAATCAGTTTGTGGTGTGGGAGACCAGCTCCTACCTTTTTGAAGGATTCTTATGAGAAGGAGAGAGGGATAAGAATTAGATAGAAAGAGAGACCTAATTGACAAGAAGAAAGACAGAAACACAGGATAGCTTCAGGAGGGCCTGAATCAATACACACAGTCTCTTCCATTTATTCAAAAGGGCTTTTTGTAACAATTCCATGGGGTGGGGCAAAAGACTTCCCTCTAGCAAGATCAAAGCACATGTACAGCCAAGTGTCAACCCTTCCAAACACCTGGTAACCACACCCGTGGTCAAATCATCCCTTATGCAGCCCTGCTGGGTAAAGCAAGCTCAGATTCTCAGACTCTGAATAAGTTCTCACTAGGAACCTCTGTGGGTCTCCACAGTTCCCCCTTCTTAATATTTTAAAGGGACCCTCAGAACCCTCAGACAGACTGTGCCTGTCATAGATTGTCTTCTTCTTCACTAGTCAGCCTGATCCGTCATTGAGATACACTTTCTGTCAAATATACTCTGTCTTAGGTTGACAGCTAACAAAAAGGTCTTACCCATCTCTGACTACCAGCCTCTGGCAGGGGAAGGTACAGAGCTTAACTCTATGCAGCTCTGAATCAAATCCCCACTAAGGCTTGCAAGTAGATGGAACAACCACAGCAATCCCTATGACTGCCACACCCCCTAGTAAAGGAGTAGAAGATGACCAAGATGGATAATCCTTTTTGATTGGGTCCAAGATGTCTATAGCAGCCTCAGCTTCGCCAAGCTCTTTTTTAAATCAATAAACTCTTGATGCAACTGCGTCAAATAAATCAATAAGCTCCTGATGCAACCAGATCAAACCTAAAGACTCCCTTAGCATCACCAAACCATGGTTCAGCAATATCAACAGGTTAACATAATTCTAACATGCACAATTACAATTCTTACAAACTTACATCAAAAAGCAAGCCTCACTAGAACTATTTACACTTTACAAACTTTAGCAAACATCCAAAAGCAATTTCTTAATAGAACTATACAAAACATAGGGTACATTAACACAAGTTAACATTAATCCACTCAATGGACAAGAAAATATTTTTTAATTAAATAGACTGAGGAATATTAACTCCCCCATTTCTTTATAATTTTTTAAGCTTCATCTTGAGCCTGAGTAGAAAAAACCCAAACTTCCCCATTTAAACAGTATCATTTTCAACACAAAACAATTCATGAGTCACCACAGTTAATAAAGTATATATGCATACACAAAACAGTTCATAAGTCATCACAGTTGAGTCTATATGCATAATTAAAGTCACAATTGTCCCATTGCATTTGAATCACTCCTATCCATCCCATCTCTTAAGTCTCAAAAGTTCAAAAAATCAGTTCTGATACCAGACTTAAGGTTCCATTGAAAGGTTTCTGATACCAGTCTCAAAGTTCCACTGAAAGCTTTCTGATACTAGTCTTAAAGTTCCAAATATGAAGAAATCCACAACCAAAACCTTTTTGCAGTTCCCCTGATTGCAACAATTCAGTTCAAACCAGAGTCTCTGCACTTTTGCTCTTAGCTACAGTTGCGTTTTGCAGTCTGCAGCCTTCCCTTAGGCAATTTTGCTCCAGGGCAAAAGCTATTAGCTCCACAATAGCTGGCTGGTGCAGGGTCCACTCAAAAGAGACTTCTTAGAGCCAGCAAACAGAAACTGCACAGCTTTTGGCTCCTGCTGCTGCCTTTTTTTTTTCTTTTTTTCTTTTTCTTTTTTTTTTTTTTTTTTGAGACAGGGTTTCTCTGTGTAGCTTTGGTGCCTGTCCTGGAACTCACTCTGTGGACCACAATGGCCTCGAACTCACAGAGATCTGCCTGCCTCTGCCTGAGTCCTGGGATTAAAGTCATGCACCACCGCCACTGCCACCGCCACCGCCCTGCCTGCCGTTGCTTTTACAGTCATGGTCTGTCTGCACTTCCCATCACCTGCCCGTCTGCCTAGAGACCCAGGTGTCCTGAAAACCAAGGGTTTTCAACTGCCTTGTGCTGCAGGAGCACAAGAGAGGAACCCCAGCCACTATGAGCTGCGGCTTCCTCGGGTCCCATTATCTGCTCCACCTGCGGCCCTGCACTCAGTACCCCAGATCCCAGAAGACTGTGCTCTGCCCTACTTGCAGAGCTAAACGACACCCTCAGGGCAGCTGCATGCATGGCTCCGCCTTTCAGCTTGCTTCTGGGAGCCCAGGCTGGCCTGAGTTCCAACATGTCTCACCTGGGCTGTCAGCCAGCAGTTTCCCCTGGGTCCACAGGACTACCTCTGCTGTAGTACCACCCTGAGGGGATGCTGCTCTACCTCTGCCACGACCCCAATGTCCCCAGAATGCACTCAAATTCAGAGGTGACCATTCACTGGCCCTCCTGGTGTGAACCCCATGGGCATCTTTCCCTGGTAGCTTTGTCTCTTGCACAGTGACCATGGTGCCCCAGGCTTACCCTCCAGCTGCCCTCTAGACTCTCTACCCACATTCTCTTGGGTGTCCCTCAGTCTGCTTCCATCCAGCTCCTGGTGACAGGCCTGCTCCAATCACTGGGGTCCAAAGTCTCTGCTGCACTCTAGCCACCAGTGTGCTGCTTGCATTTGCAGTGGGGGCTTCTGAAGCTGGCAATCTCTAAAGTGGCTTTTTGTTCTCATACTACCAGGTTTGCAGTGTCTGCTCAGTCTCAGACACTGCTTTCTGCATCCCAGGTCCTGTCTGCAATTGGGGGGAAAACTACTCTATGCTAAGTTACTTTATATTAAACCTTCACCATATTCCTAGACCTAAAAGCCTATTCTTCCCTAATATACCTAAGCCTACATGTCTCAAACTAAACTTATGACTTACTTTAATAGAGAGACACAGAAACAGAAACACAGAGAGATACTCGTTGCAGCCTGACTTTAACTACTTGCTGCAGCTTAACTTGAACTACTCTGCTTTATATTTACAATTTTACTCCCAAAGAATGGAATACTACCACCTCAATTTAATTCATTAATTTATTACAAGGCATAACCCCTGCTTTGCGGCACCCCCTCTCTCTTTTCCTTTGTACCTAAGTTCCACATTCTGGCACCATCTGTGGGGCTCCAGCTCCCACCTCTTGAAGGGTTCTTAGATGGAGGAGAGAGGAATGAGGAAATATCAGATAGAAAGAGAGACCTAGTTGACAAGAAGAAAGACAAAACACAGGATAGCTTCAGGAGGACCTGGGTCGATATCCAACAGCCTCTTCCATTTATTCAAAAGGGCTTTTTATAACAATGCCAAGGGGCAGGGCAAAAGACCTCTCCCCCTTGCTAGATCAAAGCACACCGCACAGCCAAGTGCAGACCCTTCCGAACACCTGGTAACCACACCCATGGTCAAATCATCCCCTTCTGCAACCCTGCTAGGTAAAGCAAGCTCAGATTCTCAGACCCTGAGTAAGTTCTCACTAGGAAACCTCTGTGGGTCTCCACATTGTGGTGAGCAATCAATAGCCTTGGCAACAGCCTAAGTTGTTTGGGAGTTTCCATGGGATCCTTTGGCCCACAACTCAATTAGATATAACCCAATCCTGGCATGGGAGGTTTCATTTGCTGGTGAAGAATGTCTAGTTGGGGCATTGTCTCCCTTGTTATTTGGTAATTCCATTTAGATGTCTTTCATATATATCTATATTTCATGAAGTTTCTACAATAGCAGGTTTCCATATGATCCTTCAAATGGCCATTAGTGTTGGTTATCCTTCCTCATAGTTGCTACAAAACTCATAAAATCTGAGAATCAGGAAGAGGAACTGGGTTAAGTCTTTATTCGTTAGGACACAGTAAAAGAATGTGCTAACTAGAAGTAAGCTTTTTATGCATTTGATTTCAAACTGAAAACTAATTCTCTCCTGCCCTAAAGACAAGGAAAACCCATGAGAAATACACTTGAAAATTATAATGAAGTATATCCCTTCAAAGCCTTTCAAATGCTAGAATGTGCTATAAAACAAATAGTAAAGGTATATCTGATACTATAGAGAGAGTATAACCTACTATCTTCATATATCAGACACATTAATTTGTTTTGGTTTTGTTTTTTTGTGGTGCTAAAGAGCACACTAGGTCCTTGCATGAGGTAGGTAGATGTTCTACCCCTGAGCCAGCTCCAGACTCATGGGATAGCTATGCAGCCTTGGGTGAATTCAGCTCCCCAGCTCTGCATCCTTTACTCTGCAAATGATTCCCTGACCTCATTTGATCAGTGACAAGAGCTCCTTAGAGGAAGCAAACCATTGGAAGAAAAGATATTCTCCTCCAGATGAAAGCCGAGAAACCTGAGGTGTACCTTACAGATCAGATTTCTTGTCACTGAATCAACATTACTACAAAATGAAAGAAATCAGGAAATTGTAACCCATAAGCTTTCTACAGCTTGTACAGAGTGCAGTGAGACTTGAGTATGTGATCCCACTGAAATAGTAAGAAGGCATTTGGTGCCTGGATTTCTAACATGAAGAAATGTGCATGTACGTCAGAGGGCACCCAATTCTTAAGTAACATTCTTCTCTACTAGTGGTGTGCCTACCGAAAGTACACCTGAGTGTGTTATGCTGGAGGTTCCAGGCACAGATGCTGAGATGAGGGTTCCCTCCCAAGCAGAAGATTCACAGAAACAGTCAGGGAAGTAAAGATGTGATTTTTCAGCAAACACCCAGCCTCAGAGTTCTGAGGACCTCTGCAGTATAAACTTCATTCGTCTGGACCAGAGTCTAGGCTTTCATATTTTTACACCTCCACCCATGAGCTAAAAGGCTTTAGAGAATAAAATAGACAAAGAGCTCAAACTCCCATCACTGGTTATCTGTACATATAAGGCTCTAGAAGATTCTTAAGCAGGAATCATTAAAAAAATTGTTTTAAAAAGTTAACTAGGGAAGTTTGCAGACATAAACAGTAAAAGGAAGGCTCTTGGCTGTGTTACAGGCATAAGCCATTGTAGTTTAGTTCTACGGGACTAGAAAAGCAGAATGTTAAGACTAACAGCTCAAATCTCAACTGCCAAACTATCAAAATGCATATAAAAGTGTGCCATTATATACATGGGAGAAGTAACTGAAGAAGACCAAGCAGAACCTCTCTCTGTGGATGTTTAAAGGTGATTTAAAGTATAAAATTCTATTGCATAAATCCCATGGCTTTGATAAGCCTGAGTGAATTAATTCCGACTGTTGTTGGCCTTCAATAAAACATTTCATACTCAGTTACAAATTACTTTTAATAGGATGATAGGAGGAGGCATGGTTACAATAATTCACACTCATTTGTATATATTTACTATTCTTGGTCCAAATAGCTAGCCTGCATGATTTCCTGCCTTGTTCAATGTTACTATTTTACTCATTTCACAGATCTCCTATCTAGTAAAGCACAAAGCCATGGCTTAAACTCAACTGTGCCTGCTTAACCCAGAGCACTGAAGACTTGCAATTGCAATACAGAGGAAAGGCATATGGGTCATCTATGCCTTTTGAGTCTGTCATTAGCCTTGCACACTGTGAGTGCAACGCTGTCAGATGTGAGCAAAGAGGAACACAGGAAGGCAGGCAGAGGCAGGTAGATCTCTGAGCTTAAGGCCAGCCTGGTCTACAAAGCAAGTTCCAGGACAGCCAGGACTACACAGAGAAACCCTGTCTCAAAAAAAAAAACAAAAAAGGTTATAGTATTTCTGATAGTAAGAGAAGAGAGAAGTTGGCAATGTCACAAAGGTTTTTCTCCTTTTTACACCACATTATGCAGGTATCTAAAGTGTGATTTAAGTACCAATCAGGACATGGGCCGAAATTCAGAGTCTGAAGAATAGCAAGCAAAAAAGAAATTATTAACACATAAATACTTGTCAGATATTGACTCATCAAATGTGCTAAAAAACCTTTTGTCCCCACATGGCTTGTATTTATTTCCACAAGATTGCAGAAACAGCCAAGTCATCATTATTTGTGCATGTGCATTTATGAGTGATGCCTTTTGAAAGTCAGTTTTTTGAGGCTCAAAACTACAACCCAGGTATCTGTTTCCCTGGATCAGCTACATGGCAGCCACTACCAAGGAGCTTATAGGTACATAGGACCATGAAGCTTTGTATATGCCTCATCTTCCTTGAGAAGCAGAAGGGGACCCATGAAGTGACATGGGACATTCATTCCTATGGACACACTGTAAAGATGCCCTCGAAAACATCTTTTTAATTTTTATTTCTTTTTTCTTTTTTTTTTTGAGACTGGGAAGCCATTCTATAGACGAGTCTGGACTAAAACTTGGAGATCAGCCTGCCTCTGCCTCCCAAGTGCTGGAATTAAAGGTATGTGCCACTACCACCTGGCAAGGTTTTATTTCTTTAGCATTGAGTTTAGGATGAAACATAAATCTCTTGGGACTAAGAAATAATTTCATTGTAGTTATCAGACATCTATATTATAATAAGGATAGAAGATATTCAAAGAAAGCCTTATTTTTAAAAAAAAAACATGGTGGAGGCTGGAGAGATGGGTCAGCACATAAGAGCACTCACTGGCTGCTCTTCCATAGAATCAGAGTTCAATTCCCAGCACCCACGTGGTGGCTTACAACTGTCTATAACTCCAGATCTAAGGGATTCAACACCCTCTTTTGGCACCAGAAACACAGGCATACATTCAGGCAAAACACCCATACACAAAAATCAAAATAATAATAAATTTTATTTAAACACTGGAGATGTGAAAGAGTGGCTTCACATTAATCAGGGATTAAAACACAAAATATAAGAAATCAAGGGTAGCTACTAAGCTAGTGCAGGGGGAAAGACACTTGCTACCAAGCTTAATGACCCAAACTTGGTCCTAGATACCACAGGGTGGAAGAAGAGGGCCTAGTCCCTCAAACTGTCCTCTGACCTTCATAGTCCTGGCATGGCACACATGCCCATACATATGCATACATGAAAAAACAAATAAATAAATGTAACATTTTAAGGGACAGAGACATGGTTCACCTCTCACATGTTCAACTTGGACTGACCTTGACCATAAGAAGAGCAAGACCAAGCATCCTGTCAGAGACACACCCAGAAACCTAAACATTCTGTGGTCTTCAGGAGTTCTTTCTTTGGTTCAAACACCGATTCCTAAGGGTGTCAAAACCCAGATGACTAGATTCAGGAGAATGACTTGCTAAACCAAAATCTTAGAAAGCACAAACAAGCCTCCTAGTTGTGCTCCACAAGTCCTCAGTTGAATCACAAAGGCAATACTACACTGAGTTTGGTGTGTTACGCAACTGCCTGGACCCAAGAACTATGACACTGGGATTTGCTATTCAATATCTGTGCCATAATACATTGGCTTTATTAAGTTATTTTTTAAGTAGGGAAGATATTATGTAAACAAAAGTGGGAAAATCTTCATTAAAACAAAGCTATTTTTTCATTGTTGAACTCCTGGAGCCTACACTTCACTATGATGAGCTGTGCCAAGAGGAGAAACAGTGGTCCACATTTCACAGACTGACATGATTTTGAATTCTACTCCATACAATTTGACACACGGCAGAGGCAATGGATGACTTGGAAGCCCTTCCAGGCAGCAGTATCCTGGCATTTCTCTCTAATCTCTTTCATCCCTGTCTAATCCATGAAAGGACTTCTACTTGAAATACTGGATATCCAAACTCTTTGCAAAGTTCAAAAACACTTATTAGCTTCTTAGAGCAGCCAAACCAGTCAGGTGAGGCACATCCTTTCTTTAGTTCCTTTAAGGAACCCTGAGAATAAGGGCTAATACACCACCAAAAAAAAAAAAAAAAAAAAACCCTGACCTTCAGGCTTTCTTTGAAAGAAAATATCACATACTTGGAAAATAAAGTCTTGGGTTCCAATAAAAT
>CABHPH010150502.1:17816-38224 GCA_902168325.1 Peromyscus nudipes
ACTGACCTTCAGGCTTTCTTTGAAAGAAAATATCACATACTTGAAAAATAAAGTCTTGGGTTCCAATACAATTTTGTTTAAAAAAAAATAATGATTTTTTGTTTGTTTTTACATAAATGGTATTGTGACTAATTAAGGGAGAAATTAGCTGCCAGGTTACATGAAAAGGCAAGACCTGTTTCCGTGACATCTTTGCATTCATGGGAAGCTAGCTGATGGTCTGCTGCCTGTGTGGTGTGCAGCTCAGCTTTGCCGACTGGGACTCATTAGCCAGGGTTACAAAAATGTAACCAATGCTTTTTCCAGATATTCCACCGCAAACCAAGTACCACAGTGTCTGACCTCTGCTTTGGAGGCCTGTGTCTGAACCCTCACACTGCTCCCTCCAGCTTAGCCTATAGCATGGGATTTTCATTAGGTAGGTTTTCTTACATCCAAGCAAATTCTGCAGAGTATAAATGGCACTGTAGAGGTGGACAGGGAGGTGAACACATTAATAAATGGCTACTCTTTAACCACTTTCATGATTTTAATGTTTAATAAACAACTTTTTGTTCTAATCTTGTTTTTCTTAAGGATAAATCAGCATTTATTCCAAGGGGTTTGGGGAACTGGCTAAACATTGCCAATGCTTGTTCCTTTAATGGACATTCATTCCTATTTTGACTTGGGAGGCTTATTCAAAGCAATATTAACCAGAGAGTTCATGCCCAGTGAGGCCCAGGATAATGAGATGTGAGAGACAGACACTAGAAGCTGAGTGAAAACAAGCAGTCATGTTCAGCCCAGGGGCACATCTAAATTTCACAATTCTGGAACCAGAGTACTGGCATCTAAGAGCCAACTGTGCAAACAAGGCACCCTTGGCAGTGTCCTTGGGGACTCTCTGTTGGTTGGGCAAGAGCGGATTTTACCCATCTCTGAACTTTTGCTGTTGAGATCTACACGAGTCCCTTGCCCCACAGTTCCTTGTCAAATCAAACAGTCGCCTTGGAAGAACTGGGGGACTGAGACCCCAGCTGATGGCACAGGTGTTCTTCTCAGAAGCCCCACCCAGTCCTCAGCCATGCTCTGAGAATCCTTTCAGTGCGAGTGTGAAGTGTAGCTACCACCTCAAAGGGAGGAAAGAAAGGAACGGGAGAAAAGGGGAGGGGAGGGACAGGGCACCCCAAGGTCCAGTGACTTAGCTCTTCTGTACACCCTTGAGACAAGAACAGCAAGATTTTAGAGAAGTCACGTGCACCTGATTTTTTTTGCCAGTTCAATTCAAAGAGCAATTCATGGGACAGAAGTAGTCTCCTTTGATGATTTCACAAGATAGAGCGGCATATATACAGGACCAAATCCTACATTTAATTCTGTTAAGTGAAAATGAAAAGTGGCAATTCTTTGCCTGAGAGGCTTCATCACAAGTGAGTAATCCGAAGGACAAATTAACTGAGGGCGGGGAAGCTTCTCCTTGGAGGTGGGTTAAAGGAGGGGAACTGAGCCACTGAACTGGTCAGCCTCACTCCTCTCTACTTGAGCCTGTCTTCAAACCACTCCCCTATGCCTTCAATAATGAGACCCCAAGATTTAGAGGTTCTGAGATTTTGAGGTGAACTTTCTCACTGATTGTAAAGGGTAGTAAGGACCTGACTGTAGTAGAATATTTTAAAGTGTGTTACTTTTGTTCACATTGCATTTGTTTAACTCTGTGAAGCTGTGTTACTGTGCCTGTGTAAAACACCTGATGGTCTAATAAACAACTGGCCAATAGCAAAGCAGGAGAAAGGATAGGCGGGGCTGGCAGGCAGAGAGGATAAATAGAAGGAGAAATCTGGGAAGAGGGATTGGAGAGCTAGGAGCCAGAGAAGGCCTCCAGGGGCCAACCACCCAGTTACACAATGAGCCATGAAGTAAGAGTAAGATACAAAAGTTAAGAGAATGGGAAAAGCACAGAGACAAAAGGTGGTCGGAATAAGTTAAGGAAAGCTGGCAAGAAACTAAGCCAAGCTAAGGCCAGGCATTGATAATTAAGAATTAGCCTCCACATGTCATTTATTTGGGACCTGAGTTGCGGACCCCCCCCAAGAAAAGAGTAAAAACCCACACCACCACCTGACCTCATGGTTTCCTTTTGCAGAGACTCCTGAACTCCCTCAATGGCAGTGTTCTACGGACAAACGCAGGAACACAGCCCTGAAGAGAGCTGGGTTTTGCTTTCTAAAACAAAGCTTCAGCCCCAACTGCAGCTATATTCCAACGCCTAAATACATGAAATAGATAATCAAAAGTCCTTATTACTAGGCTGCCAGAAACCTTGAAGTAACCCCAATACTGAATGACCTGAGAGGAAAGTCCAAGGGCTGCTTAAATAAGCCTCATTTTTCTGAACCACAGCATAGCTGATGGCTGATGTATCCTCGGAGCTGCATATTTATACTCCTGTCTACTAGTTGAATAGGTGTCTGGGCTTTTGTTTTGTTTTGCTTTATCCAAGTGGAATGCATTTCTCTAGGAGCACAGTGAATCTTAGACCTGGGTCTGGATGGAGCCCAAGGAATGTAAGATCAGAGAGTGCTGGAAGTTACCAGATAATGGCCAGCAGGCAATGAAGCTTTTGTCTCTGTAAAATAAAGAATTGGACCCAATGAACTCTAAGAGTCTTCCAGCTCGAACATTCCATATTCATCAACAAACAAGGAAAACCTGATCCGAACTGGTGGTTTTTAAAAACCTCACGATTCTATAGAGCACCAGGAAAGTGTGGTCGTACCAGACATATTTCACTTATGTGTATTTCATCATTGCTGAGCCCTTTCCAAGGGCAAAATTGGGGCTGGGGTTCAAGGATGTGTGAAAAATAATCGTGGAAAAATCCTGGCCATTGGGCTGTCCTAAATGCATGGCAGAAGCAGTCATGATGCAAGGTGTTCTCAGTAGGTGACTGTAATTCTACAATTTAAATACAGCTCTGTCTTGAAGAACTACACAGGGAGAGGAAAGTCCTTGACAGCTGACCTTGGAAAGAGATGAGAACTGTCAGTCTGAAGAACGGGATAAATGCTCATGCGCTGACCCCAGAGTCATATGCTGAAATCCTCTCTGACAAGGTAATGCAAGTAGGAGGGAAGGCCTTTGGGTGTTGGTTAAGCTGTTAGGATAAAGACTTTATGGATGGGGTTAGTTCTCCTACCAAAAAAGACCTCACTCTGTCCATCTTGTGGAGAAGCGGGACCTCACCACACATCAGATCTGTCTGGATCTTGATCTTTGTTTTGGTTGTTCTTGTTTTGTTTGACATGAATATATACATAATATATATATATATTATGTGTGTGTAGTATGTCTGTGTGTGTGTGTGTGTGTGTGTGTGTGTATGTGTGTTTACGTGTGAATGGATGGGTGCACCTACCTATTTTATGTCCTTATAGTTTCCCTTTGGTTTGATGTCGTATATATGGAATTACATAGGAGTCAGCCTTTTAAGCTTGGTTTCATTCCCCGCATAGCCCACATGAAACTCATCTGTTGCATTCCACGTGTCAGTAGTTTTTTGTTTTTTTTTTCATAGCTGTGCACTGTTCTGGTACACAGTTATGCTACAGTTGAGAAACAGGTGTTACTGCTTCTAGCTGTTACAGTTACATATGAAGCCTCCACGAAAGCTTTGTTTAGGCTGCTGTGTGAATATGTTTCCATTTCCCAAAGAAAACTCTTAAAGCGGGTGTTAGATTTAGATGCTGAGGAACTGCCAAATTGTTTTCCAACATGCCTGAGCCCTTCGACAGTCCCACCAGCGATATTAAGAATTGTACATTCTTCTCCGTGCTTGACGGGATCCGTTTTTTATTTAAGCTTGTCACTGTGTCTCCTTTCGTTACCTCACTCGCCTTCTCTCATGGTTGGTGATGCTGAACTTCATTTTAGACGTTCATTATCAGATTTCATGGCAAAGTGTTCAGGCATTTTACCTATTTCTAAAATCAGATACCCTATTTATTGTTGGCTTTTCTTTTTCTTCTGTCTTCTGAATCTAATATTTTTATAATATGCTTGATTTAAAAATATTTTCTCACAGGTGGTCTTTTCATTTTCTCAACAGTGAATGCCAGAGCTGCAGGCCCCCTTTGAAGCCCACAACAGAGGAGGGACAATAGAAAAGAGAGAGACAGTAAAAGCTCACACTGCTTCTTGGATCTCCTTCTCTGCTGAGCACATTCCCCAGAATGAATATTATATTGGAAACACTAGAAGGCTCTCTGGCCATGCTCTCAAACCCATCAGGGGAAAGCCCCCCTTTTGCCTCTGTAGCTTAAACATAAATGTAACGTGTGCCAGTGAGGAAATGGGAAAACGTAGAAGAGCTGAAAGCTCACAGAACCTCCATTCTCTGTACACAGGGAAGCATGAAAGCAGCATCCCTCAAAGGATAACCAGCCATACAGCATCGCTAGCCGGAGCGGTTAATACATGAGGACAGTCAATAGTTCTACGAGGAGTTATCATGATTCACTAACCGGTGAGATGAGATGAACCTATTTCCCTGCTTCACTAGGCCTAGAAAATGGAGGAGGTACAGACATGTGTTGTTTACATCTTATAATCTCTCTACAGGGCTGAATGGATGTTATGGAGAAGTGGATCAAAATGACTACTCCATTAGTTTCATTTTTAATTTTTATTAAATTCTTATTTATATTATTTAATAAATTCAATTTACTAAATAATTCTGTGGAATTATTCGCAACCTGGAAAGAGGTTGTTTTAATTCTCTCACAGCAAATGTTTTTTATTTATCCCTGATTTATATCAAAATGTGAAAGAGAATTATACAAATCTACATAGATGATGGAAAATTGGAAATAATTGAGTGATTTTGAATCCACCGAAGACATAAAACATATCTCCAAATCAAGCTGAACAATAATTGAAAGAGATCATTTAAATTCCTTCACTGAAGTCCAAAATCGGTTTGAGTTCTGGGTAGTAGAGGGCAGGAGGTATGAAGCATTACAGTACGGCTCACAGTGTAAGTCTACACTAAGGCTGCTTTAAGCCAGTGATGAAATATGGTGCCCGGTAGTCATAGAATGCAATCTTAGGACATGTTGGTGAAGATGTGTCTTTTTAGAGTAAATAATGACAGCTTTATTAGGCTGTACCTAGAGTTTGGTGTCCAATTGAAGGCACAACAGTCTAGGGGACTAACTGAGTAAGTTTTGAAAAGAGGACCTAGCTATATATTGTAAACCTTGGTCAGAGAAAAATGGTAAAGAATTGACATGGGAGGAAAAAGAGATCTTGGAAGCCTATAGTTTTTGACATAAAATGATGAGAAGATGTTGTGCAAATGTTAATTAGATGTGATTGTTAGTTTTAAACACCAGCTTGCCACAACCTGGACTCACCGAAGAGAGTCTCAGTTGAGTCATTATCTAGATTAAGCTGACCTATGAGCATGTCTGTGATTATCTTGATTGTTAATTTACTCTGGCCATCATGGGCCATAATATTCCCCAGGCGGGGCATCCTGAAGCATGAGAGATAGGAAAAGGTTAAATGAGAGGAGCGAGCAGGAAGCATAGTATGCTCATTTCTCTCTGCTCTTGACTGTGGATGTGCTGTGAGTAGTTGCTTAAGTTCTTGCCTTGACTTCCTGTCAATGATGGAATAAAACCTGGAACTGCATGCTGAACAAACCCATATCTTTCTTGTGTTGCCTTTGGTTGGGGTGTTTTTAATCACAATAACACAAAGGAAACTCGAACCAGACCCATTTCAGGTAACTTCCAGGGGGTGTAGCTCCAAGATAACTCCAGAAATGAACACCAGGAAAAGAAAGGAACTGGGAAGAGTAGAATTCTAACACGGTTGTTCTAATATGAAATATGTTATTTGAAAGTTAGTAATTGTGATGGTTAATTTTGATTGGCAACTTGATTAGAATTATAATCATCTGGGCTGCTGACCACAATGGACTGTCCACTCAAACGGTGAGCCAAAATAACGCCTGTTTCACTTAAGTTGCTTTTGTTAGGTATTTTATCCCACAAAAAGTAACAAATGCAGTATTCCTCCTCTCTTAGGAGGAGTTCAGGGGAAGAAAGGAGCATGTCTTGGAGAATGTACACATAAAGGAAATGTTAAAATGCAATGAGTAGAGGAAGAAAGAAACTGAAGTTGGATCTAACCTGATGAGTATGTGACTCCATGGTCATATGGAACTCATTTGAGCTCTCACTTTTCTAAACCTTGGGAAGGGGGAGAGGATAAAATTAACAAATATGTGGAGGGAAATGAGACCCATAACTACAAAAGAGAATTTGGAATCAATTTGGAAATGTTTCCAAGAAGTTGCATTTCAATAGTTTTGAGTTGTTTTTGAATTTTGTGTCAAACTGAAAATTAGATTTTACAATTTTATGAGTTGCAGAGATATTAAAATTTTTTACATTGTTTTGTCCACTTGACATTCATAGGAAATCATAAGCATTTGAAATGAGAGCAAGAAACACAACATCAAATTTAAAGCAAGACTTTCCATTTAGTTACAAGAGGATCTATCTAGAAGTTTAGTGAAACTGTGTAAAAAATTAAACAAATTGTGAAGAGAGGAGTATCAACTAGCTGTGCTCAATATTAATCAGTGTAGGAAAATTTCCTGAATAATTAAAAAACACAGAATTAAAAATCGATAACAATTGTCTCATTATTATAATAGATGATAAATAACACAAGGTACTGGACTGAAAAGGCAAATTCATAATACTACAGCTAAGCCACAGCATGAAACTAAATGGTAGGAAAACTGAAACATATCAAAACCTTGACAATCATAGTTAGATACCTGTATCAACACCAAGTTCTTCTGGGAAATCATTCTAATATCAGTCTTCTCTGGGATTACAGAGCCTAATTGCTTAAAAAGCAAAAAGAAAGACAATTAGAAAGATGAAAAGTTCATGGTCTTTGGGGGTAGAAAATGACAGTACCAGAAACAAAAAGAAGAAAAGAATAAATTGAATTAACAGTTTCCATACTTTCTCCATGACTCTTGGATACACAGCCAACATCATTTAACAGAGTATGCTGGTTGACATAACACACACACACACACACACACACATATATATACACACATGCACGTGCGCATATACACACTTCAATGCATGTACATATATAAATGTAGGTAAATATATACATATATAGAGAGATGATATATAGCACATATATATACATATATATATATATAATCAAAGAGTCACCTAAGCAAAGGAAGTAGTTGCCACAACTGTGTTTGTCTGAGTGGTTTAGACTCTGTGATTTCAAAGATCTCTGTTAATATATCAAACACACATATGTACACATATATGGATGTATGGCATATATCATCCAAATGTCTTCCATTTCAGAAATTTTATCATTCATTATGGTCTTTCTTCTTTAAATTTCTTTAAAATAACCAAGTTACCCAAAAAGACATTGACCACTATGTTCTAAAGCTAAATACCAATGAGATTATCATTTTATGCCATACCCAAAGAAGACACAGAATGGATAAGCACCAACTATGTAGCAATGGACAAGAGAAAGAGGAGAAAGGGCCAATGGGAGCTGAAGTCATCAGAACACATCTCTGACAAACTCCACGTTCCTTCAGACCCTGGCTTCCATAAGGTTCATTTCTAAATCATAAAGCACAAGAGTGTACAGTGGAACTCGTTTTATCTCATAAATGATCAAAAGGAGATAAATGAGTCACTAAAATGTGATTTTACCTCATTTCATGTTGTCAACAGTAATATATTATGCTGTGGTAATATATTATCAAAGTCCTAGTGGATTTCTGAATCCATATACACATTACAATGTCACCCTAGACAATTATTCAGTAAAACATGGGTTCTTGGATATAAATACTTCAATATAATCCATCTGATCTCAGAAATGACTAATAAGTGACTAATGTCTGGTAATGGACACTCTGAACAAAAAGGATGATTGATATTCCAGGAAAGACAGAGCAAAATGACACAAAACTTTGCCATGAACAGTAGACAAATATATTCCAGAAATATATCCCTCAAATTTTAATATTCATGTTTTTGGATCACAGGGTAACAGAAAACAAAAATAATATGTAAGGAGAAATTGCTTTTAATGAAACCTCTGTCTATTGACCAATTCATATTTTGTAAGGACAACTCCAAGAAATCAAGCAGAATGGAAACTTAATCCCTACTTGCTAGTGTTCATGATTCTGGAAAGTGCTATGCATGCTCCCAGGATAGAAAAGTAATTAATGGCCTTGCCCACGTATGAACCCTGCTGACTGAAATAATGACTGGCTGCAATAGAGGCATGAATGTTATAGAAGTAATCAACCACTTTCTGCTTGAATTTAAGACCCACTCCACAATACAGAATTCATGTCTAATACCATTAACTAGACAAAGGACTGATGGCTAGGTAGATCATAGGCCTTAAGGGAGGTTACTATTATTATGGAGATAGTATTAAAGTACCCCCTAAATACTTACCTTTATATCCACAGGTTATATGGATATAAAGATATCCTTTATATCCTCATCAGAGAAGTTTATTTTTGTAATACAGCTATTAACAAAAAGAACTACAACCTGTAAAAGTGTAGAAAATAAGAGACTGAAGAGTGCTCAGCCCTAAATGGGACATCTGTGTCACACCCCTCCTTCCCAAGGCTTAGGGATTATCATGGAAGAGAGGTAGAATATGGAAAAGTCAGAAGATGAACACAGATAAATAGTGTTTTCTGTATGAAAGGGCTGTTGCACACATGAACTCACAGCAGCTCTGACTGCCTACGTAAGATCTTCACAAGATCAAGCCAAACAAAACCTCTCTGCATGGATAGGACAGGGAGTCACAAGGCCCCCTTTGTGATGTGGTAACTGATGGCTGCTAGATGGAGAATCAATTTTGTTTTTTCAGTTAGCTCTTGTTTTGGCATTTTCCTCACTGTAATGAGTTATTCAACTTTTCCACTCTAGTAAGACAAACATCTATTAGAAGACCAAATTGCTATCAGTGCTAGGCCAATGGTGATATTTAACAACACTGTTAATACGTGAATGACTAAATGCTGGAATAGTTGTTGTAAATACATACTTATTCCTCACTATCTCTCTTCAGTATGTGTCGTTTACACATTTAATTACAAAATGAACCTATTCCTCCAAATTAGTACCTCTGAGCCATATGGAATTGTTCCTCCCTAATAGCGTAGAAGATGTAAAATGCATTAGCCATTCAACGGATGAATAGAAAGTAGTGGTCCTGTATCACCAGGCAGGTTTGTGAAATGATTTGCTTGGAACTTTCCTTATTCACAAAACCATCTCAGAAGCCTTAACAAATAAATACTGTGTAAAATGCCAACTCGGGCAGCAGTTATAATGTCGTCTTTGTCACTGCTGCCTTTATTTCATTCTTACAAAAATATCAATGTGTTTAGGGAGGTCCCAGGGAAATGAAGCAAATGTATTTACCCAGAACAGCTCAGTTCTCCTTCTGAGTCCACATCCTCTTAGTCTGCAGACCAATGTAGAAACCATTTCTCTCCTGCAA
The DNA here is from genome assembly GCA_902168325.1 of Peromyscus nudipes. Classification (NCBI taxonomy): domain Eukaryota; kingdom Metazoa; phylum Chordata; class Mammalia; order Rodentia; family Cricetidae; genus Peromyscus; species Peromyscus nudipes. The sequence goes on from CABHPH010150502.1 coordinate 27,408, forward strand.
AGGAGCCAGCCTTTGCCAAGCTAAACAGCAGGCACAAAGCAGATGGAGCCAGCGGCCTGGCTCTGCCTCCAGGCTCTACCTTTAGTTGGCAATAGGCGTTTTCTGTTCTTTGCACAGGATGTTCACTGACCTCTTCTGGAGCTTCCACGTTCTTTGACAAGGGTTCATGAAGTTGGATTTCTCTTAGAAAGTTGAAATCCTCTACCCTTTCATCTAGTAGAAAGAATTTCATCTAGTTGTGGAAAAATTCACCAATCACAGGAGTTCTAGAGTAATGATTTATTTTTATTTTTTGCAAAATATAGTATGTGATTATGAATCCTTTGTCCAAAATAACATATAACTTAAGCACCAACAAACACCAGTCTTCACTTTGGGCTAGAGGCAGACATATAAACTCTTATGACAACCCTGAAATGTTTGCATAGCAACCCATGTGTGAATAGCACTGTTGCTATGCAGTCTTTCTATAGAATAACTATTAGGGCAGAGGAATAAAACCTCCATTCCAAATGGAAGCCATTTCCTTTGGGTCAAAATTTCTCACTTCTTTTAGTGTTTCCCCTTTCTATTCTGCCTTCCAAAGAGGCCACTTGGGTGGCACAAAGACTTACCTACCTTCCTCTGTCGATTCTTTGTTCTCTTTAGAACACAGAGCTGTTCATCTCATCTTGCCCTTAGGAATCTGTCCATAGTATCTGCTGAAAAGGAACTGGTCCCTGACACCAACCAACTTCACAACTTCTGCTGCTTCCTTGTCCAAATATACTGCTTAGATGCATCCTTCTCCAAGTATATAGGCACACTGTGATTTCCTGAAGGCTATATTCAACCGTGCAGCACAGATTTGGTCTTCGAGTCTTGACATACAGACATTTCATAGACTCACTCAGTTGAATCCATATTCTGTAGCACATGGAAAGAACCCAATTCTGTGAGGAGCTGGTAGTGATACCCCCGATCTGAGAAGTAAAGAGGAAGCCCCTTGCCCTAAGAGCTTCCCCAGTCTGGAGTTTCTGCTTCCTATTCCTACTTTGAGGAGTTTGAGTAGAGGGAAGAAAACAAGCAGAATAAGAGTCATTTTTTTTTCATGCTCCTACCTGCCTCCTCTCTCTGTGGAAAAAGAGCAAACAAGATCGGAGATCTAACAGCCCCAATAGGAAACGTCCTTAACACTGACTCTAACTTTCTGACCGAGGACCTTCAATAAAACACTGCCAAGAAAGTCTGCCCAGCTTGTTTTCTGACATTCGCAGTGAGAAGTAAATTCCCTTTCTTTTCAAGAAAACTAGATTTCAAGGCCATTCTATTACTCTAGTAATCTTTCAGACTCATTCGTTTGGCAAAACCCATCCCTGAATAGTCTGTATGAAGATGATTTGGAGAGAATGAAGACTACAGCAGCCGCACATTTAAATAACTGCATTGCCAGAGCTCAAGAAGCACCAGTTCTATTTAGCGCCATGTTTCCGTTCTCTACTGTGTCACCACTATAGGAAGTTAAGAGATGTGAGATAAAGTTTTGAAAAACTCCAATTAACAGAAATACTGTCCCTCGAAACATTTCAGTGTGGTGGTTTGAAGTAAAACTTATTAGATAAGAGGTAAACCTGCCCAAGATGTGTTGGGCCTACCATGTTTCAGGCACCCGGAAGAAAGATGTAAACCAAGATCACAATCCTGTCCTTTTCACACTGGTTCCCTGGTTACACCATTCTATTATTTTACCAATGTATCAACCTATTTACAGAACTCATATAAGCACCTTTACATAGATGATACTTACAGTGCATACTCGCAGCAAGACAGAACACCTTTCGCTTTTTTAATTCTTATGAGTTAGTGCTATACAGACCCTCATCGACAGCAATTCGAGCCAAGACTCAGACGGTTTCGGTGACCTCCGTGTATTAGTTCATTCATCATCATGAACAATAAACAGAGCCTGGTGAAAATGATGCAAAGGAGGAAGGGTTTATTTGGAATCGTGGTTTTAAGGGAATCACTCTGTGGTTGCTAAGTCCCGAGCACTTATGTGGAAGAAGATGACACAATGGCTTCTTCACACCATGAAGGAGAAAGGGAGGAGGAAAAGAGAGAGGAGCAGAAGACAGCAGAGGAGTGGAGAGGAGAGAGGGGAGAAGTAAGAAGGGGAGAGAGTGGAGGGGGAAGAAGAGGAGAGGTGAGAGAAGAGGGGCAGATATTCTTAAAGATCTACCCCTAGTGACATATTTCCCCTAGCTAAGTCATATTTCCTAGGGTTTCAAGAACTTTCCAAAATTGCTCTATCAGCTAAAAAAGAAAAATCAAGCTTTCAATGTTAAGCCTTGTATTTTTAGGGAGTGGGTACATTTCATAGGCAAACCATAACATAACATGTGTAAGCTCGGATTTAAACCCAATTCCCTTGATACTATGTATGTTACTTCTTCTCCATTATCTTGCATCTTTCTGCAACAGAATCTCTGCATAAAATGATCTAATTTTGTCCCTTGGGACTGGGAGACATACAGCTCAGAACCCTGCAGGTGTGAGCCAGTGCTGAGATGGTTAAAGGACAAAAAAGGACAAAGCCAAATGGCCTATTCTAGTGCACACCAACACTTCACAGGCTACTTTCCAGTTGATCGTGTTTGACACTAGATCCCTAATATCTGTCTTATCCTAATAGAGATCTATATTTCAACTGAGACCTTGTCCTTTCTACCCACCCTTTCTGCAGCAGACGTGTGGAAATAGAGGCAACTATGTGGGCTGTGTGGACAAAGACATTGTCTAAGAATGAAGAAGCAACAGACCAGAAGGGTATGGAGCTCAGACTCGGTGGAGCCAATCCACTAGTCTGTGCTGCTTAAGACTTAATTGTCACTAAACTGAGAAACTTTAATCTTATTTAAGTCTCTTTTATTGTAGATGTTTGTTAGTCCAGATGAACCTATAATTTAATTCATGTTTATGTTTGCAAATTACCCTAAAGCATGTGTTGTGATTTAGAGACCACTGACAATTCTCCACTGCATCCAAAATGAAAGGCCAACCCAGAACTCATAGGCTTTCACAATCTGACCAATACCTTTCTCTCTTCACTTCCACTTTCTTTTCACTCAGCCAGAATGATGGATTTACTGTTTCTTCAACACTCTCCATCCTCTTCTGGCATGAACTCTAATGTCAAGAAGCCATTTATTCCCCAAATGTGCTGTTTACAGCCTCCCTTTGAACCCAAAATATCCTGTGCCAAGAAAATAAAGGTTTATTTGTTTAGATTGGAAAGGCAGAGGAAGGGGGTCCAAGCAGGAGGGAGGAAGTGAAGGAGGAGGGAGTGGATTGAGATTTGAGGAAAAGGAGTAGAGAATAGAGAAAGCTGGGAATGGATGGCTATTGTGTTGTGCTCTTATGGACGATAGGACACTATCCATAGGAGATTCAAGAAAGAAAGAATCACCCTGTGAAAACGTGGTAGGAAAAACTGTAGTCACAGGCATGTTTTATATCTTTCACGAACTTTCTGTTTGTTTATATTTATTCCTTGGGAAAGCAATTAGGCAAATGAGAAACATTAGAAAATTGGTTTACACGCATTTGCTGAAATATTTTCTCCTCGTGTACAGTAATTTGAATAAACCACAAATTAATTTTTGTATCAGCAGTGCCAAAATGTATTTCAGCCTGTTAGGATACTCAGGGAATCTATGTGAAATTGAATTTACTTTCCAGGGGTAATCACTGAAAATTCGAATCCCAGCACATGGGCATATTGAGAAGGAGCTCTGCTCTGTTTTCAGTTATGGACTTCTTCGTTGTTTTATCCCAAATAAAGCAGCAGCCTTGTCTAGGCACATGTTTAATTTTCCACTTTCTCAGGGAACTTTTACTTGAATATTGAAAACAGTGAAGTGGAGAAAATTAGCACAAGAGTTTGTAAATGGATAATTCATAAAATGGTTGTAAACAAAATATTACTTTAACATTTGTATCAATAAGACTGAACCAATGGTATTTTTCTTCTGACTGGAAGTATCCATGCATTCATCCCCAAATCTATATCCCCAATATTCTTGAAGAATGTCCTGGTATAAGACAGACATTTTCATCTAGTATTCTCTCAAAGCCAAGGCAGTGGGAATCACTCCTGAAACTGGCTAAAGTATTCGCTCTACAAACAAAGCAAGGGGTGTCCTCTGTGTAGTTTTACTCCCTGAGCAACTAACTGCATGTGTAGTTTCCTTAGTACTGATCCAGTCTACAGATGAAGGCAAAGTGAGACAACATGGGATGGGGTAATCCTCTTTTCCCTGTGGCCAGAAAAAGAGTAAACCTCTAGAAACCTGTATCTGGTGTTGTACAAAGAATGATGTATTCACTAAGACCTTTAAACTTGGATGTTTACATTCCAACCAAATGCAGCATCATCAAAGGCAGACTTAAGTCTGCTTTGGATTTTTTGTTTCTCGACCCCACTGAGTACACCACAATTTACTGAGATACAAATCAAAGAAACAAATACCTGACACTCCCCTCTTTATAAAATTAAAGTTATGATTCATGACTTAATGCCAACTCTCAATGTGGTACTTAAGGTACTTTTAGAATAAAAATATTATCTTACATTTGTATCACATTTTACAGTTTCAAATTCATTATTTCATAATGCACTGTGTTGTTTCTGTGTGGTTGTCTTGTTAAATTTTTGAAAAATGTGTCATTTCTTATTGCCAATGTGTTGATTTACTGCACATTTAACTTAACAAGCAGTAACTGAAAACCTACTACCTTTCAAGGTCACATCACATTGGAACCACACTTACCAAAGTGCTTTTCCTCAGGACCTTATGCAAATGGATCAATCCTGTCATACGAATCCTAATGCACTAATGTATGTATTTCTCTGTACGACATTTCCCACAAGTAAATACAGTTAAAATATATTTAAAATCAATTAAAAGTTGGGCAATGATCAAATATTTCCCTTGGATGTGGTCCTACACCCAGGGGTACACTTACATGCTTTTGCTGCTGACTCAGTTGTCAGTTTTCAATCATAGAAGAGTTCTGGTAGCGTGTTGGAAGTATATTAGCAAAACTGGATGGCAAACAGGACAAGCAAGACTGCTTTCTTTTTCACAAGGGAGTTTTCTCCCTGGGTATTCTGGGTTTGCATTAATCTGCTGACAGTTCCCACAGCCGGAAACTATCCTTCTATGCCCTCAGCTTTTGTAACTACTTGCTGCCTACTCTACTTGTTCTGCAGGCACGCCTTAAGGCCTTTCAGCCAACACTTACTTATGTCTCCCAGTTGACCCTTTCCCTGGAATACACCCTTGTCTCATCTTTTTGTCCCAGACAATCTGCTCTTCTCCATAGACAGTATGTCCAAACAACTCCAATTTGTATTCTGTGACCTTTCCAACAACCCACACACCCTCTTAAATGGATGTTTTACTCATATAATCATGATGCTTTTCTTGTTTCCCTAAGAATCTCTGTATTAGAAAGTTTAGAGAGCGTGCCCAGTTTTGTTTTGTTTTGTTTTGTTTTTTTACTCATAAACTTAAGAGCTAAGATTTATGGCATGCTTGCAATGTGCCAGTTGCCATGATAGGAATATTATTTAAGCTCCATTACGAGTACTGGAGGCAACCTTACTATATGGGTGAGGAAATAGCCTTGGACAGTTTGAATGGCTTGCACAAATGCCTTGTCCATCAAAGTCAAACATAGACATTAACTCACACTCACCAGACTCTGTGTCCTTAACGGTGCAGAAAAGAACACAGTGGCTGTACCTAGTAAATCCACAGAGAAAGTTTACAATGGGATATTACTCACAAGTGTTTTGCAAGAGCCCAAAAGCCGTCATCAGAGGGGAAGCAGTCAACTGTGGGATCTGACTGTAAGAGACTTGTACCAGTCCCAGATAGAAAATGAGATGAGATGTCCCTAGAAAGAAGGTAGAAATTGGCACTCAGTTTCTCAATCTCAGACAGTGGGAGTCAGGACTACAAAAGAACATCTGGCAGAAACTACACTACTACACAAGAAACAGTCCCTAGATGTCCCTATAGCAGAGGTAGAGGTACAGACACTAAGCAGTGTTTCCCACCCTCTGTAACACACCACTGACTTCCGTGCCATTCTCTGGAAGGATCTGATTATTTTAAGGAAGCCCAAGGCATAGTTTACAGAGTAGTATGTAGAACACAGAGAGGAGAGGGACAGAGGGTACATATGAGAAAAAGCATGCACCAACACCCCTGACTCAAATGCCCACACTGACTTTACTAAGTCATGACATCTCATGTGTCACTCACATCCATGGTTGACAATCAAATGCAGCCCATACCTGTGGCACATGGTGATTAGAAAATAACACATTATCTGTAACTAGGGAAGATGAGGTGTGACCATCAAGTATGGATCTCAAGCGACTAAATGCCAAGACATTAAGCTATTCTTTCCCCAACTATACAAGGATAGCATAGGAACGAATGGCAGATTTCACTTTTTGGCTTCTATGAGACATTATTCCTTGAGTTATTGTTAAACCAATTCCATGATTCCCGTAACCAGGGGTCCCTTTGTAAGCCAAAATTCTGCTTAGGTAGCCTGAGAGGTCGTTAGAAAGTTACTGTTACCTCTTACCTAACAGTGTCTCACCTTCAAAAGAGAAGAAAGAAAGAAAAAAAAAGGTGGCTACCACTTTAATGCTATTGAGAAGTCACTTGCTTGGTCTATTTGTTACAACTGATATTATTGTTGGAATTCATTACTTCTCTAGTGTCCTCTATTTAATCTATTTCACATTCATAAGGAGTATGAAATCCAAAACCAGCACAGACTCAATTACTCTCATTACTTGATCTTAAATATAATTGCCTAATACATGGAAGATGGAACATTTCGAGGAAATGTCAATGGGTCTAATGCTTCAGCGTGACAAAGTCCCCATTGCTGAATACACACCCAAACATTTAATCCCCTTCATTACAAAAATTACATGAGAAATTTCATAAGAGCCATCTTACTAACAGAATTTTAGGTATTTCCTGTTCTCAAGGGCAGAGAAATACTGCAAAATCAACATTTTTTAATGACATTTCAGTACTGTCTCTCTTGGCTGAAAACAGAGAAAGTGAGAGACATAAAAAATGAAAAAAGGAAAATAAGGTTAATTAAACATTCTTAACTCTTAATAGTTGATTTTTACATTAGACCTTTAGGACAATTTATATTTTGTGCAAACAAGTTTATCCATCCTTCTGGTGACAAGATCATGAATAAACTAAACTAAATACATCTGCTTCCTCTGGGATTAATTCTTCCATGATTACTATAATACAGAAATGAGAACCAGCATTTCAGTTTAAAGATGAAGCATCTCTTAGTTCTATTATCGGGGACATTTTAGGATAAAACGCTGTTTGCTGCTGCTCATCTAGGGTACAATCTGAGATAAGCCCATCTGAACTGTGGCCGAGCCTAATGTTTATTAAAGTCTGTGAAATGAATTCACATTGAATATGATCCCTTGGTCTGAAAGTTGAGTATCAAGCCAGCATAAACTTTGCTCTTCTGGAAGAAAAGTTAAGAATTTCTCTCAGTTTCGTGTGCCCTCCCCATCACTGCTCCACAGTACACACATGCAGACACACATACAGACACACACACACACACACACACACACACAGAATTTTTCCTCTATCATACTGCCCAGATGGCTAAAGGATAGGACTCAGACCCCGGTCCCTCTCCTGCCCCCCATTCTCTTCCATAGCAGGAGTCAGAGGTCCTGACCCCTGCAGACTATTTTCTCCAAGTTCCCAGTGAGTTTCTGGCATTGGCTAATGGGTGGTAACTTGTAAGAACACTGAAAAGCCTGGGTACTTCTAACTCTGCTCACCTTGGGCTCCAAGACAAGAAAAGTCAGCTATAGTTAGGAGTTCCACAAAAACGCCCCCTTCTGTCTCTTTTGCTATGGCCTCCTTTGTTGCTAATGTATAATTTCCTTCTCTGTTTCTATTGGATTTTCAAGACTTCCATCATAAATATAATGAAGTCCCTCTATTAAATCCCCACTATTTTAAATCTGTTTGATAGTTTTCCCTTTTTTGGTTGGATCATGACTAATGCAAATAGTTTCCATCAAAGTCAAAAGAATGATAACACACTGTATGTATTATCTCTCACACTGACTTCATAGTAACCAAAACCATGGCAAAAGTATAAAGGGAAGAGGGCTCTCTTCTCACATGTTACCCAAGGTTCAGCCTCCAAAAGTCCCATGCTATTCTCTGAATAGGTTGCAATCTGGATCTTTTTATTTCTTCATCATTCACTCCAGAAAGAAAGCAAGTCTGACTAACGTCAGCCACAACACTCCTTGCCACCACTATAGATTGTCTGTAATTGGAACAATTCAGCTACCAACCTAGTCCCTACCGGAAGGCAGCTTCTTACAGTAATGCTAGCAACAGTCCAGGGTTGCTGATTCACTTCAAGTTCTGGATCAGACACTATCTCGACTCTGGCTGTTGTGTGGTCAGAGCCTTGTGTGTCCATGAACTTCCAGAGTGATGTTTGGTGCCTTAGAGATGCCACACAGTACCTTGAGGAGTGTATCATCAAACCTGAAAATCCTTTCTCCCAACATCATTGGCCCTGAGAAACCCAGCATGCCAGACATTTCATATGCTTCTAGAAGCAGAACCCAGGCTAAAGGCTCCAATAGGAGACCTTCCCCAACTCTGTATCTAACTTACCAATGAGCCCCAAAGAAGCCATGCCAGCCATCATCTCCAAAACTCTCTTGAAAAGCCAGTTCTCTGGCCAATAGAGGATGAACAAAAATAGGCCTCTACACACATCATTGCCCAATCAGACAGGCCGTAAACTTGAGGGTTGAGATACTATCAGTGACTTGCCTGAGCCAATCACATGAGAAGTTAGGATTCTGGCATATGAATTGGTGTAGAGGGTGGGGAGGGTGTGAACAGGTACTCTGGTGCACTCACAGATTTAAAAAAGTTCAGTAACTATTTTGTCTCTGTTCCCTTTGGGTCTTTGTTGCATCTGTTCATTGGTCCTTATAATCTGTCAGAAAACTCTGAATATATTTATTGTGAATAAATGTTATTGACAAAAATTTTCATATTACAAAGGAGAACGATCTTAAAAGGGAGGGTTTAATTCTGACTTCACAGACCAAATAGTTACTTTTTTATACTTATACTTGCGCTGCTTTCATGAAGTATTCTGGTTTCCCTTGTCCAAATGGACTCCATACTTACAGCTATCTCCAGACTGTATTGATTAAGATCAGCAATGTGATTGTCAGTCCTTGTAGGTTCTAGTTTTTGAAGAGTCATTTAATCTTAAGACTTAGCATTCAGAAACTAGTTCTCATACATGCACTCTGTCTCAACGAATTTTGCTTTTACTACCATTGATGCTATAAAATTATAGTGCAAGCCTACTCTCTAATAAGCACATATCTAGAATGTTTTAGTAACTGCACTACATGTACAGTTAGGTTATGAGAAAAAAATGGGATTCATAATAATGTGAAGAACTTCCGGAGTGGTCTCTATGAGCCACAATTTCCATATTAGTCCTTTTTGGGGGGAAAAACAAGTCTAGGTTGCATACTTGGAATGCTTTCACCCTGAAGCTTCACATGCCAAGCTAAATCCGCTCCCTACTTCCCTGATCAAATCTCTGAGATTTGTAAAGGACAGCAGGCATTTTCAACTGGTCAGTCCCTGTGTAGAGTCAGATGTTCTTATCCTAAGCTCTCAGTTCTCTTGTGCAAAATCGGCCCCATAAGCTGTGGGCAGCTTTGTGTCAGGTAGATTAATGTGGGTGCAATCTCCATTGCTCAGCTTGACAAATCATACCCACAACCATACATCACTTTGAACTCCACAGGTAGCCATCCTTTATTCACTTCAGTCCCTAGAAACTAGTAAATCACTCTGATAAACCAAGCCCTTGGCCAAAGGCCACAGTATAGCATTATAAATGCAACAGGAAGCAATTTCTGCTTCTGCTTTGCTTGACAAATGAAGAATAAAATAAAATACCATAAAGTGACATAGAGAAGACACTACAGACTTTAGAGTCAGGCAAACTGATTTTTGCATACTGGTAGCTCCATGCACTAGTTAACAAATCCTGTATTTAGAGTGTAGCTTCTGATCTGTGGCATGCGGACACCTCCATAGTAGCCCTCGGACAGACATAATCTGCAAGTAAAGCAGCAGCCATCACTGTTAACGTCCCCGTGTTCTGAGTGAGAAAAACAGGCAGACTGCTGTTACATAACAGAATGAGAGGAGAAGAAAACAAAGCTAGGGTCAGTGGTCACACAAACAATCCCCTTAATGTTGGTGGGTTTCACAAAAGGGACATGAAGCAGGGGGAAGGATTTGCAGGGAGGAGGCGTGGGAAAAAGTCAAAGAGTGGGAAATAATAGTAATTAGAATGTCCTTCATATATGTATGTATGAAACTGTCAAAGAACAAATCCAGCAAAAGTGGCACACGCCTTTAATCCCAGCACTCGGGAGGCAGAGGTAGGTGGATCTTTGTGAGTTCGAGGCCAGCCTGGTCTACAGAGCGAGATCCAGGAAAGGCACAAAGCTATACAGAGAAACCCTGTCTTGAAAAACCAAAAAAAAAAAAAAACAAGAAAGAAAGAAAGAAGGAAGGAAGGAAGGAAGGAAGGAAGGAAGGAAGGAAGGAAGGAAAGAAAGAAAGAAAGAAAGAAAGAAAGAAAGAAAGAAAGAAAGAAAGAAAGAAAGAAAGAAAGAAAGAAAGAAA
>CABHPH010150503.1:0-25819 GCA_902168325.1 Peromyscus nudipes
GGTGGGATGCCTTGCTCAGCCTTGATTCAGTGAGGAGGGGCTTGATCTTGCTTCAACTGAATGTACCAGACATTTTTGACTCCCCATGGGTGGCCTTACTCTTTTGCAGGAGTGGATGAGGGGTAGATAGAGAGGGGAGGGGGAGCGGGAGGAGGAGAAATTGTGGTTGGTATGTAAAATGAAAAAAAATTTAAATAAATAAAAAAAATTAAAAAATAGTGTTGGTTACCAAAGGCCATGATTAGGGGACATGGGGAATTTTTGTTTGATGGCTATTGAGTTCACTGCATCAGATGGAAAGAGATCTGTAGTTTGGCTGCATGACAATGTGAATGCCTTTAACACTACCTAAAGATACATTCAAAGAAATTGCTAAAGGCTACAGAGATTTCTCAGTGGTTAGGAATGCTTGCTTCTCTTCCAGACAACCTATGTTTGGTTCCTAGACTCCATGTTGAGTGGTTCACAGGGTCACAGCAAATTGCAACTCCAATTCCAAGAGATCTGATGTCTTCTTTTGAGCCCTATGAGTGCCTACATACATGTGGCTTACACTCATGCAGGTACATGTGCACAGATGAAAATACAAATAAATATTTTGTAAGGCTAAAACAGTTAGTTTTAATTATGTGTATTTTTATCACAATTAAATTTGAAAATTATCCAGCTTAAAACTATGCATACCTATCTTCTCTTTGCTGTCCATCATAAATTAGTTTTTAGAGAAAAAAAATGGGCCTAAAAAGTCAGACCAGCTCTATGAATACCAGTCAATATGACAGGAGTAACATGTTAAATTTCCCTTACAAAAATGTCTTAAGCAGTCATTATAAATATTTGAACCCTTCAATATGATGTAAACAGAATTTGAAAGTTGTGGGGTTTTGAAGGCATAATGAGAGTATTTCTCCACTATGTGGACTATACCTCAGAGTGTTACTTACTCTAGCACTTGTGCTTATAATAAACTCAACTTATTGTTTGTGCATTTCACATATTTTGCTTGGATCATGCTTTTCATTTGGGAACATGTAAAATCACATGTATTTTAATTTACAAAAGAAGTGTGGCATTTTCATCCTTTGATATAAAAACATTATTAATGTTTGAATGGAACTTTCAAAAATCAAGCAGATTTAATTTGAAACTTATGAATAAAAGATTTGCACTTAGATTACATTTTTCTCTAAGGCACCTGTGCCATCCCTTTTATTGATCATTATGTTGCACAAGGAAGTTGTGCTAATTCATTGTGTTGATATTTTGATTAATGTTCACTCACTGAATTTATCCATTCAGAGATACACCAGCATTTCTAGACATGGACCATTGCGCTAATCTCTTTTTTTCTTAGGCTTTTTTGGGGAGGGGGTGGCAGAATGTTCTTGCAAATGACAAATTTTAAATCCTGTTTAAAATATTTAAATGAATTATTTTGGAATCAGTGGAGACAAAGACTAAAGACCTCAGCCCAATTCCAAGTTGCAGTTTAAAATTTCCTAGAAATTTACACTAAATGAAGCCCAAGATTTTAACCCTTCTCTGACACAGTATAAAATGCTGAGAAACTTGGAAGTTAGGAGGAATTTAGAGAGATCCATTGAAATGGCTTCGAGTCCCATCAGTCCTCATAAATAATGAATGTGTGTACCTATCCTTAGTATCAAAACTAGGTTTCAAGCTCAGGGTACTTATTTTTGTCCTGGAAACAGAAGAAACAAGTATACTCATCTCTGTCCCTGTCCTGGAAAGTCAGCTCAGACAAAAGCTGATTCAAGATGCCACATAGACATTAAAAGTATCAAAAACACTGAGGCAAAGTATTTTCCTTGCCTATGATTGTGGGCCCAAAGTGGCTGAATTCTGAGAACTGTTGGGGAATTATGCATGAAACTCACTGAAATACAGATTAGAAGTTTTCATTCTCTCCTTGTGGATAGGCAAGGGATTTTGCAAAGAAGAAAATTCGAATTGTACTAACATTTAATTAAATTTTATATAAAAATAAAAAATTATCTCAAATGTAGTAGGAAGTCATAACTGGCTTAGTCACAATATTGGACTCATTTTTCTGTTTATTTGGAAAATTTGAGATTTCTCAGGATTGGAGAGGAGCGCATAGGATCTCCAGAAATGATTCAGTAAGTAAATTTGTCAATTTCAAATGCCCCAGAGACCCATTACAACAAAAATCAGGTCATTTGTTGGTATGAAAGAATTTTTTCAAATTCTATAGGCCAAAAATCTGTTAACAAAGTGAGAAAGGAAAAAACAAAAATGATTGTAATTAGGGCTGGCGAGATGGATGAGTTATTATGCATGCATACTGCTCTTGCAGAGGATTCAAGAGTTTCCAGAACCTGCATCACACAGGTCACAACTGCCTTTAGCTCCAGTTCTAGGAAACTCATGACCTCTTCTGGTCTCTGCAGGCACCTGCACTTGTGGGCACAAACCCAGACTTAGACACATGTATACACATAATTAAAAAATTAAAATAGCATTTTAAAAAAGAATACTTATTTGTATTCCCTGAGTCTTCCTTTTCCTCATGTATGAAATCGGGTATAACTTGGCATGGTGTGTATTACATAATTAAAATATAGTTGGTGTAAGCTAGTCTTTATAATTTTAATCATCAGAATTATTTGCACATTGCTTCTAGGCCTCCCTCTTGACTCAACTGTTCTTATCAGACATAAAATATTTATATTTCCTGAAGCTATGCTTTTGACTGTCTTTACAATTCTTCATCTGTACGGACAGATTGACTTTATGAATGTTCTGATCACAAATTCCCACTTCTTTCTCATCTTCCATCTAATTTGCACAAATTCCTGTAAATTCTGCCTTCCCAGTTTTCATCAAATCACTCAACACTTGTCAATCATTGTTGCTCAGAAGTGAAAGGATGACCTCAGGCCAGAGGGCATTCAGCTCTCAGGATTTAGCTCCTACTTGTCTCCTCATCAACATCTTGCCTCACCCTGTATTCCTTTTTTTTTAATTAAGAAATTTTTTAATTCATTTTACATATCAACAACAGATCCCCCCTCTTCCCTCCTCCCACTCCCATCCTTGCCCCTCCAACCCACCCCCCATCCCCTCCTCCAACAAGGTAAGGCCTCCCTTGGAGAGTCAGCAGATCCTGGTACATTCAGTTGAGACAGGTCCATTCCCCTACCACTGCATCAAGGCTGTCCCATCATAGGTAATGGGCTCCAAAAGGCCAGCTCATGAGCCAGGGATGGATCCCGATCTCCTGTCATGGGGCCCCTTAAGCAGATCAAGCTACATAACTGTCTTGCTTATGCAGAGGGTCTAGGTCAGTCCCATGGAGGCTCCACAGCTGTTGATCTAAAGTTCATGAGTTCCCACTAGCTTGGTTTGGTTGTCTCTGTAGGTTTCCCCATCATGATCTTGTTGCCCCTTGCTCATAGAATCCCTCTTCTCTCTCTTCAACTGAACTCCTGGAGTTCCGCCTGTTGTTTGACTATGGATCTCTGCTTCTGCTTCTATTCTATCAGTTCCTGGAGAAGGTTCTATGATGACAGTTAGGTTATTCACTGATCTGATTACTGGGGTAGGCCAGTTGAGGAACCATCTCCACTATTGCTAGTAGTCTAGGGTGGGGTCATCCTTGTGGATCCCTGGGCACTTCACTAGCACCCTGTTTCTCCCTATCCTCATGATGTCTCCCCTCTATCAAGATATCTCTTTCATTGCTCTCCCACTCTGTCCCTGTTCCAGCTCAACCATGGGGTTCCCTTATGTTCTCATCCCCCATCCCTTACTCCCCATTGCCCCCCTTTCACCCCCAGTTTATTCATGGAGATCTCATCTATTGCCCCTTCCCTGGGCGATCCCTGTGTCCCTCTTAGGGTTCTTCTTTCAGCTAGCTTCTCTGGAGCTGTGGGTTATAGCCTGGTTATCCTTTACTTTACATTATTCACTTGTAAGTGGGTACTAGATGTAAAGCAAAGGATCACCCTGTGTTTCAACCACATCCAGTTATTTTCAACTTTTTGTGAGTCGCTAGTTTTATCTCTTACTTCATGCCTCTGAGGACTGGTTGTCTCTGCCTGGACTATGACCACTTTGTTTAAAAGTTGATCTAAACTAAGCATAAAAAGGTTGACTAGCCAATAATTATGGCTATTTTTTTAACAATGTTTCCACTTTTTGTTGAAAAGCCCATAGTAATCAATATTGTACATTCAGGTTGACTTCTTTTTCATTTTTGTTTCTACATATGAGAAATAAGTATTTCTGTGTCTAAGTTATATTGCTTAATATGATTTTCTACACTTCTATCAATTGCACTACAAGGGACAGGATGCTATTTTTTCTTTGTGACTATGTAATAGTTTATCATGTGTACATATATGTGTATATGTTAATATTGATCTATTCATTCATTTGATAGATGCCTAGGCTGATCCTGTGTCATAACTAATATGAATGGTAAGACGAGAAAGGTGTGCATGCAATATCACACTTTGGTCTTCTCATGGCCTCTGGCTATGTGGTCACCACACTGTCACACATTGGTTGTATGTTTAGTTTTCTGAGGACCTCCATACGTTTCTTCATAGTTGCTATAGCAATTTGCATGCCCACCAGCAATGTGTGTTTCCTTTTCTATACATCACATGCTTAGTAGCACTAGTGTGTGTGGGAGGGAGGAGGTGTTTGTGTATGTGTGAGTATGTAGACTAGCCATTATAACGGAAGTGTGATGTTGGTTTTGATCTGTATATGTTTTCTGATAGAGTTACCTGACACTTTCTTTTGTTGTTTGTTTGTTTGTTTGTTTTTCTAAGACAGAGTTTCTTTGTGTAGCCCGGGCTGTATCAGAACTTGTTGTACAGACCAAGCTGGGCCTTGAACTCACAGAGGTCTTCCGGTCTCTGACTCTCGAGTGCTGGGATTAAAGGTGTATACCACCACTGCCTGGCTCTCTGACACTTCCAAATAATGTATTTATGTATTCTCTGCCTCATGAAAATACAAAAGGAAGCCATTCACTCAAGAAACCTATCACTGCTGCCTAAGGGACCAGCCTGCAGTAGCACAGGGCTCAAAGGGAATCCATGGAGTCAGAGTGTACTATGACTTTTTTATCTGAGGGGATCAGGGAAATGGTGCTCACACACTCTTTTGATGGTTCCCTTCAGACCTTTTCTTCATTCATCTTTTGCATTCTCTCTATTCTTTACCTGGTGATTTCCTTCTCTTATTCTTGATGTTTTCCTTCTAACTTTCTCATTCTTGGTCTTTTCCTTCTAACTCATTTTAATTCTCTCCAAATTCTTTCCTTTATAGCTTATATACCTCAGCAAAATCTTTCAGGCAATATAAAAATTACAATGTGGTCACATTTTGTTTTTCAATGAATACAAGTAAGAAACAGCATGTTTTCCATATCCCTTACATGATTAAACATGTATTTTATGTATTACAGGTGAAAAACAAATTATCCCAAGAACTCATGTACATTCATAAGCAAGCAGCTTGTTATATATTAACAGTGTAAAAGCAAGCAAGACATTCTTTTATTGGCAGGATGCATTATGCAGTTATAAGGAAAGGACCAATCACTTTATTACTTATCTTGAAAGGTAATCTTATAAGGAATCTTAAAGGATTACAAACCTAAACTTTTATACATGAAAAACATCAGTCAGCTCTACTTTAAATCTTCAAGGTGCATACCCACTCATCAATAGTTTGTTTGTTTTATTTTTAATATTAGGAAATTGAGGGTAGAAATGGGTATAAGGAATTAATCATCACCTTTGGTCATCAACCAATCCTAGCAAGAAAGGCTAATGATAATTGAGCTGCTTTGTTATTGTTCCTTGACCTTGAAGAGTTTCTCACTTAACTATGTGCCCTTCTAAAACTTTAGATTGTCTTCTTGGGTTTTTCACTTCAAAGCTATTTGACAAAAACATCTACTCTAATCTTAAATTATTTTCAAAGCTTTGTTTCAGTGATGATGCACTCTGAAACCTGTGAACACATCTCCCAATATTAAGGTTAAACTTGGCTAGGCCTGGGAGGAGGGGACTGGGCCTGCCTGGACTGAATCTACCAGGTTGAGCTCAATCCTCGGGGGAGTCTTTGCCCTGGAGGAGATGGGAATGGGAGGTGGGCTGGAGGGAGGGTGGGGGGGCGGGGGGGGGGGGAACAAGGGAATCTGTGGCTGACATGTAAAATTAAATTAAATTATAAAATAAAAAAAGGAAAAAGAAAAAAAAGAAATTTAAACTAGCTAGGCTGCTAGGACTAAATTGTTTTTCTTAATCATTAACCTAAGCCACAGTCTATATGGTTCCAATTAGAAATTTGTGTGTTCTAGATGTATAACATCCTTGTTTTATTTTCTAACATCAAAACTCTATTTCAACTAACATCATTATTATCAATTAGACAGTTCAGCTTAGGAAAAAAGTCATCTTCATAATAGTCCATAGGTAAAAAAGCCTAGTAGAATGGAATGTTTCCATGAGATTAAACACACTACATTACAGGCAGTGGGGAGCTTCCCACACACATTCACACCATACCCGATACCAGAGAATGATGGCAGCGGTAAACATGAAAGCACAGCAGAAGCTAAAGACACTGTGGAATCTGTGGTCTTGGGTCCTGGCCTATATGAGATACACCCATCAGGGATATTTCTCCTGGTGGGCTGACATCCTGAAGTCAGCTACAATCTGCTGCTCCCCTGACATGTCCACCAGCAGAAAACTCTTTCCCCTTTAGCATCAATCTTCTTACTTAATCCAACTTCTGGTCTTAATTCCAGGGCTTCATATGCAGAGTCATACAGTATAGACCAGAGTGTGGCTTCTTTCACTCATCCTAATGCATTGAAAACCCATCCATTTGATTTTACATATCAGTTGCTTGCCTGTTTGTGTTAAGTAGCAAATCATTATAGTACACACTGCAATTTGTTTATCCATTTACCTATTAAAGAATTCAGTTATTTGAGGCCTTTGTTATTAAAAGTGCTACAAATATTTGCCTATAATTTTTTCATTTAAAAGTGTTCACTTTGGGGCCGGGCGGTGGTGGCACACGCCTATAATCCCAGCACTCGGGAGGCAGAGGCAGGCGGATCTCTGTGAGTTCGAGGCCAGCCTGGGCTACCAAGTGAGTTCCAGGAAAGGTGCAAAGCTACACAGAGAAACCCTGTCTCGAAAAACCAAAAAAAAAAAAAAAAGTGTTCACTTTGGTTAAATAAACCCTTAGGAGTAGCACTGCTAGTAAACACATTCAAATCTTTAAGAAATTGTCAATGTATTTACCAGAGTTGATGCACCATTTTGCATTTTGCATTTTCCATAGGCAATCAGAACAGCTAAATGGCTCGATGCCTTCACAAACTCACTAGAACACACTGTATGTTATCCTACTAAAATTTTGCTATGAAAATATTATCTTACAATGGTTTTCTTTTATTTTTTTAAACTGCCCAAGCTGGACTTAAACTTTATAAGCTTCCCATTGCAGATATGAGAGTGTTAGGATTGCATCTAGTTCTTTTGCTAAAATTTCAATGAACATAATGAACCTGTAACAGTCTGAGTTTATCTGCATGTCTCCAATGATGGTAATGTGGGGGTTGGATGCTATAGCCACACAGTGCTGTGAAGCAAGACAGGACCAGTCCTCTATGAGCTTAAAAAACAAAATGGTCATTCTGATTTTATCAGCTCTGTAAAACCTTTGAAATCAGGTTGTAGATTCTTAGGAAGATTTTATGCTGAGATTTGATGTAGAATTATCATTAAAGATCAGTGTCATACAACTGACATTTTGCAAACATTGTTTTCCAGTCCAAACATTCATACACTTCCATACATAAAACACTCATTTGAGTATTTCTTTCTTGTCCCTTTAGTGTTCATCATACTAAAATTACATATATTGTATTATATATCTTATCATTTGATGTTTTAGAAGCTACCATAAACAATCTTTTAAGGATTTATTTTATTTTTAATTATGTGTATGCCTGTGTGGGAGTATGTGCCTGTGTATGCAGGTGCCCACAGAGACAAGAGGGGTTAAATGCCCCTGGAGATAGAGGTAAAGCCTGTTGTGAACTGTGCAACATGGCAGTTGAGGATTGAACTTGGGTCCTCTAAAAGAACAATACCTGCTTTTAACCACTAAGCCACCTTTTCAGACCCTAATAATCTTTTAAATTGGTATCTTTTTAGGAATAACTGGAATATTCTGATACAAAACACAGAGAATACAAAGTGATTAAATAAAGCTAATTAACATATTTGTCATTGACAGATTTGTCACTTTATATATTCGTAGTGATTCATTTGAAATTCACTCTGTTATTTTGAATTAGATAATACATCATTGATTACAGTTACCTACCCATGCAGCAGACCTCAAAACTTTTTCTCCTACTATCTAAACTTAGTACTCTTTAATTAGTAATTCCTCAGATCCTTGCTTTTTCTACCCCCAGTCTCTGGTAACTGTCATTCTAGTCTCTTCTGTGATATCAGCATGTTTTCCATTCCACACACAAGTGACATGATGCAACCTCTGTGACTTTCATCACACTGATCATAATGTCCTCTAGATTCATCCATACTGTCTCGATATTTTTCTTTCTTTAAGGTTGAATAATATTCAGTTGTACACATTTGTACACAGCACATTTTCTTTATCCATTCATCCATTGACAGCTGCTTAGGTAGAGTCTTTATCCTGGCTATTGTAAATAGTGATGCAACCAACAAGCAAGCTGTTTTGCTTCTTATGAACATATTCAAGGAGATGCTGTTGATACAGCAGTTGTAGTTTCAGTGTTTTGAAGAATCTAAAAAAAATTGTCACTTATATTCTGTACTAACTGTAGCATGAGTCTTAAAAGGTCTTATTAATAAAATCAAACCTGAGGCCAGTTATTGGGGTAAACACTGGAAGGTCAGAGAGACAGAATAAGCCACAGCTATTTCACCTCGCTGGATCCTCAGCTGGTCTTGCTTCCTCAGACTGGAGGCCTGTGAGTCTTCATCCAGCATGGGTCTCAGCTGAACTGCTGCTAGAAGCCTGAATGCTTAACCAGCCCAATGCTTCTCCAGGCCAAATGCCTCTAGTTTCTGGTCCTCACGCTTTATATACCTTTCTGCTTTCTACCACCACTCCCTGGGATTAAAGGTGTGGCTTCCTGGGATTAAAGGTGTGTATCACTGTGCCTGGCCGTTTCCAATGTGGCCTTGAACTCACAGAGATCCAGAGGGATTTCTGTCTCTGGAATGCTAGGATTAAAGGCGTGTGCTACCACTGCCTAATCTCTATGTTTAATATTGTGGCTGTCCTGTTCTCTGACCCCAGATAAGTTTATTAGCATGCACAATATTTTGGGGAACACAATACCCCCACATTTCCTCTCTTTTTGTCTAAAATTAAAAAAGCTTATAACTAATACAAGAAAAACTATCCAATAAGTATATACAATACATATAGTCAAGATTACATTAACGATGTCTAGTCCATTATATTAACAATGTCCAGTCCAGTAACATTTGACAAATTCAGACAAAAAATTTTCATTACTTATCTTATTTAAAACAAGTAGTTCCTTTTTATAAGTAGATTCCATAATCTCCCTTTTTATCTTATCATATCCATTCTCTCTCTTTTTTTTCCATAATACATTCAGTAGTCTACCTTTTGCATTTTTATATCTTCTCCTTTTTCTTTTCAGTGTAGATTCAGTGATCTACCTATTTATCCTATTTTTCTTTATCTTTTTTTTTTCTCAGAGTAAATTCGATGATCTATCTCATATCTATTTTCTCCTTTTCTTTTTTCTTTCTAGGGGTGAAGATATCTTTAGAGAATCTTGAAAAGAAAATTTTTGGGTTAATTGTCAAGTCCTGTATCATTTGTCACAGTCTTT
Organism: Peromyscus nudipes; assembly: GCA_902168325.1. NCBI lineage: Eukaryota > Metazoa > Chordata > Mammalia > Rodentia > Cricetidae > Peromyscus > Peromyscus nudipes. Next base: position 9,950 of record CABHPH010150503.1, read on the forward strand.
GCATAATAGGAAATTTCAGGGCTTGTCACAAGTCCTTGTTTGAGTAGTCTGTCAGGCTGGATCATCTCAGCCAGCCATCTCAAAATTGTCCTAAACAATTTGTACTCCAAAGTCGATCTTTCCTTGGTGTTAATCAGCACAATGGCTTTATCATAGTCCTTGTGGAATCATCATTGTGGGATTCCGTCACCTTTTTGGAGATTTCAAAGTCCCTGTTAGGCATGGTCATGGTTCACTGCAGACTCTTTTCTTTCTTTCTTTCTTTCTTTCTTTCTTTCTTACTTTCTTTCTTTCTTTCTTTCTTTCTTTCTTTCTTTTTTTTGTGCCTCCTCTGTGGTTTGGAGTAATCACAGTCTGATAAATGTCTGTCTCTTGGAACCACGAATGTTCTTCCCTAGAAGAGAATATCTTCACAGCAATTTCTCCCCACCATTTGTCTTGCCAACCTTTTTCAAACTGACCTTTGCCGATGCTTTCTTGTAACACGATGGTCCTGGCAATTCTTCTCTGAACAAGCAGCGGTAAACCCTTTGTCCCAGGTAGCAGCATCACCGTAGTCACCAACATGATGAGAAGAAGCCAGCAACTCAGAGCAGCAGCTTTTGCCTCCATGGTCCCACCACTGTTTGTGGTTTGGCCAGGGCCAAAGCTTCTCCCAAGCCTCCTAGGCCAGCCTCAAACTCCGGATCCTCCTACTGGCTGGGTGTAGCTTGGGCCTGAGCTGGGGCCCACAAGACCACAGGCAAGCAGCTTTTTCATGAATTCATACCACGAACGTTGGGTGCCAGATGTAGATGTAACCAACCGCCTTATTAAATAAGAAACACAGAGCCAATGTAAGAATGAAAGCCCAAAGAGGTCAGAGCTAAGAATCTTACCACTTTCCACCAGCTAGCCTCTCCCGCCAAGAGATCTCTCCGAAAAGAAACTACTCCCTGTGTGTTTGTCTTTAAATAGGAGTTCTGTTCTGCCTTCTCATTGGTTGTAAACCCAACTACGTGACTGCCTCGTCACTGTCGTCTGTACAGACCTCCAAGTCTTCTATAGTTGGTATTGAGATTAAGGGCGTGTGTCTCCAATGCTGGCTGTATCCTTGAACACACAGAGATCTACCTAGTTCTGCTTACCAAGTGCTGGGATTAAAGGCGTGGACCACCACCGCCCTGGCTTTCACTATGGCTTGCTAATAGCTCTGACCCCTAGGCAACTTTATTTATTAACATACAAATAAAATCACATTTCAGTACAATTAGAATACCACTATAACTAACATTCTCCAGTGATATACAGAGATTTCTTCCTCTCTCTCCCCCTCAACATTGTCTTTAATTCTTTTGGTGAAAGAAATTCTAACAAATATGAGAAAATATATCAATGTGGTCTTAAACTGCATTTCCCAGTGATTAGCAATACTGAGCAAAGTCGCATCTGTTTGAATGTCCCCCTCTGAGAAGTATCTCTTCATATACTTCTAACATTCTTCAGTCAGGCTGTTTTATGACTAATGAGCTGTCTGAATTCCTGTTATATTTTGCAATCACCTCTTCCAGCAAATGTGATTTCCAAATATCATTGCTAGTTCTATGCACTGTCTACCTATATCGCCTTTCCTTCACTGTACAGAAGCTTTGTAGTATGGTGATATTTTCTTTTGTACTAAAATGTTATTTGTATGTTAATAAATAAAGTTGCCTGAGGGTCAGAGCTATTAGCAAGCCATAGGAAAGCAGGGCAGTGGTGGCGTATGCTTGTAATCCCAGCACTTGGTAGGCAGAGCTAGGTAAGTCTCTGTGTGTTCAGGTATACAGCCAGCATTGGATACACATGCCTTTAATCTCAATACCAACCATAGAACACCTGGAGGTCTATACAGACAGGCCGTGATGAGGCAGTCATATGGTTGGGTTTACAACCAATGAGAAGGCAGAACAGAAACACTATATAAAGATATTAACACAGGAAGTAGCTCCTCCTTCAGAGAGGTAGGACCACTGTAGGAGGAAGGGTAAGGTTTTAGCTCTTAGCTCTGACCTCTTGGCTTTCTTCTTTGCATTGGTTCTGTGTTTCTTATTTAATAAGACGATTGGTTACATCTACATTGTAGTGTCATGGAATTTAAATGTCTACATTTGCTTTTGCCATCTTAGATGCTTGCCCAAGCTAATATGCTGAAATATGCCCCTATGTTTGCTTCTCATAGACTTACCGTTTTAACTTTTTGTTGTTGTTGTTGTTGTTGTTGTTGCTGCTGCTGCTGCTGCTGCTGCTGCTGCTTTTGTGTATGTGTTTTTCGAGACAGGGTTTCTCTGTGTAGTTTTGGTGCCTGTCCTGGATCTCACTCTATAAACAAACCTGGCCTCGAACTCACAGAGATCCGCCTGGCTCTGCTTCCTGAGTGCTGGGATTAAAGGTATGCACCACCACCACCTGACTCTGTTTTAACTCTTATTTGTAAGTGTTCATTCTGAGTTGAACTGAGTGCATCATTTTAAATAAGGGCCTTTCATCTTCTGTGCAAGAATAATCAGGTTTCCCAGAGTGATTTATTGAATCACTGCTCATTCTCCAGCCTATGTTCTTGATATCTTTGCCAAAAATCCATTGCTAACAAATGTGTGAGGTTATTCCAAGATTTCTGGCCTGCTCTATCACTTAATATTCCTGTCCTTAAACCAGTAGCAATCCTTTTTGCTGTGATTGCTTCATAATATTGTAAGTCAGGAATTGAACTGCTGTTCTTTTTTGCATAAGATTATTTTGACTATTCAAGATCTGTTGTGGGTCCATACAAATTTAAGAGTTCCCCCATTTCTGTAAGAAAACAACATTGGTACTTTGGCAGGGGTTCTGTTGAATATGTAGATTACTTTGGACTGTAAGAATATTTGATATTAAATCTTACAGTCTGTGAGCATGGCATAGCTTCGATTTATTTGTTTTCTTTAATTTATGTTATCATCATTTTATGGTTTTCAGTATAAAAATCTTACATGTCCTTAGTTAAATTTGCACCTGAGTATTTTATTTTCTATTTTCATTATTATAAGGAAGATTTTAAAATTACCTTTTCAGATAACTTATGACTAGTATACAGAGTACAGAGTATTAATTTTTGTAGGTTTATTTGTATCCTGCTGAATTTGTTTATTAGTATCTATCTATCTTTTTTTTCTTTTTTCTTTTTTTCCCCCACTGGAGTCTTCAGGAGTCTCTGTACATGAGATGCATTGTCAGAGTAATTTGACTTCCTATTAGAATGACCTACTGTGTTCATCAATTGATTCAGCTACCAAAACAAAGCTAAAGAAGGCAAGGTCACCATTCATATGCAGCCAAATTCAAAATGATACTTACTATAGATTATACACAGTCTCATATTATATTAAGTTAGATTAAGAAAACAGTGCAAGAGGGCTAGAGAGATGGCTCAGTGGTTAATAGTGTGTACGGCTCTTGAAGAATACCTGAGTTTGGTTCCTAGACCCACATCCAATGTATTACAACTGCCTATAACTTCAGGTACAGGATCTAACACTCAGTGCTGGCTTCTGGAATATTTTTTTTAAATAACAGCAATATGTGTATATGTATATATATATATATATATATATATATGACTTCTGTTTACATTTATAAAGAAAGAAACAGCCTTGGGTGCTTTATCAGAGACAAACAACATGCAGTGACTCTTCCATTGAGAGTGCAACAATGTATTCAGATCTTTACATGTGCATACCTATATGCACACATACATATAGACACTAAGAACTTCAAACTTAATTCTTCTTGTAAAACTTTTATCCTTTCAAAAGTTCATCAACACACAAGAAAACACCCAACAACTATAAGAGTAAATCATCGTATAAAATTTTACATAAAATATAGTCAGATTTAAAATGAAAAATATCCACAAGAAAACAGCCAGGAGTTGATAAGACAAGGGGGAAACTGGAGATGTCCTGCAATAATCAATGATTTTTTTTTACTTTAAAAATGGACTATATATTTTCTAGAAATAAATTCAGGGAATCACAAGTCGGGGTTGTTCTCTTTAGAAATAGGATATTTCTCAATACAGAAGTTGTGTGTACAGACAACATAGATATTTTATAAGAATGATGGGGTGCTCACATAATTGTCCTTTGTTCTCTTGACTTCTCTGGCAGCCAGGAGTATTCACAGAGGTTATGCTAAAGGGTATTCTCTGTAATAGCAAGGGTGGGGCCACCTGTGGATGCACATGAAACAAAACTGCCCAAGGTGATGTGGATTTTTCTTCTATCTCTGTGGTTGTGAGGATGTGGGAAAGCATATTTAAGGACATCTAGAATCAAAATGAATCAGTGGAAATAGGATCCAGCATCACTGCCCCATTTGTAGCAAAATGACTGGCATTTAATGTCCTTTACAAAAAAAAAAAATCAGACCCAGAATCAACTCTAACCCTCTGCTCTACTTCATCCCACAGAATCACTGTGACAGGAAACAGCCTTGATAGCCAGAGATGGCTAGAGAGGTTAAGTGTGTAGTCTTCAGCATGTGTTTGATGAATGAGAAATACTCAGGGTAAACTATGGTGATATTTTTATTTGTGATGAAATGTGATTTTATTTGTATGTTAATAAATAAAGTTGCCAAGAGATCAGAGGTCAAAGTGAGCCATAAGCAGTCAGGCAGTGGTAGCACATACTCTTAATCCAATCACATGGCAGGCAGAGTCTCTGTGTGGTCAAGGACATAGCCAAGCACGGTAACACGAACCTTTAATCCCAGTACCAACCACAGAGACCTGGAGGTCTGTATAGACAGGCAGTGACGAGGAAGTCATGTGGTTGGGTTTAGAGCCAATGAGAAGGCAGAACAGAGAGATAATAAAAAGACAAGTTAGACAGGAAGAAGCTCTCTCTCTCTCTCTGGGGAAGCTACTTCTGGTGGTAAGCTAAAGTTAGTTGTGGCTATTGCTCTGATCTCTTTGGCTATTTCCTCTGTATTTGGCTCTGTGTTTCTTATTTACTAAGACTGTTTTGAAATTTGTCTACAGTAAACACATGTGCTCGTAGATCCCTTTAGGTTGCTTTGGAGTCATATAGAGAAAAAAGAAACTGTCCATACATTTTAAAGACCCATATTGGTTACAGCACCACCTGTCTTAGGGCTCTGCAAGGATCTACTGCTGCTTCCTACTTTGGCAGGTATGTGTCTGTGCTATCTACCCTAGTTAATGTCTTCCAGCTGATAACTATCATGTTTAGAGCCATGGTTTTTTGTTTGTTTGTTTGTTTGTTTGTTTGTTTTTCATAACATATATTCCCTCTTAAACTTAATATTTTGAAGTGTCCCTGATCTTCAAGGTAATCTAAGACCATCTTGGCTGTTGTTGGTGTGTACAAACAGGGACAGAAGAAGAGGATAGGGAAAATGCTTTGTTACACAGTACTTTGTAAAGTTTCCTATTTCCTTTTAGCTAATAAGAAAATAGATAGTTTGTAAACCTGCAGACTTGCTGTAGGCTTCATGTTTAATGAAGTAAAGGGTATGCAATGGTTTTTCAGAGCAAAACACAGCTGGAATAAAGTGAACCAATCATTAGCAATTTACATGCTCTATATGCATGCTCCCTGTATGTTTGTTCTGAGTATTTAAACAGTGCATTTAAGGCAAAAGACATGAAACAAAGATGAATAGCTAGTCATTGGTTTCTCCTCAAACTTAATATGTGAGCCGTCTAACAAAAGCTGAACTGTCTCATGTTAGCATCACTATGAAGCCTAATCTTAATGCCATTGGTATTTCCTCTTTCTTCCCTCCTCTACCAATTAGAAAAATGGAAACTTTCAAATGTAACTTATTCTCTCATAAAACAAACTTAACTGAACCAACATCACTGTGGTAGGATATGACATGAGTTATACCTTAAACTCTGTAAGAAAATAACATTATAGAAGAGAATCAATAAGCAAAACAAACAAGAAACTTACTTCCAGTTGGTTACATGGCCACAGCAATGCACAAATATGATGCATTGTTTGTATATGGAGTCGGAGAAGATTTTACAGTTATATATGAATTGGATTTTTCAAAGAAAGATTAGAAATTCCCTCACAAATATTTTAAAGGGAAAGATACAGCAACATAGGGACTCTAGCCTCGCCCATTCAGGAAGCTCATTGTGGCTGTCAACTGAATAGCACATTATTGGGAGAGAGAGAGGTAGGCCATTTCTACTAGGACCAATACACAAGTAGATAATGGAGAGATCAGAGAGCCTGAACATGCACTGCTAAAAACCTTATCATTTAATTGACTGTGTCGAGAAGTTCTGGGCTTTGTTGGCTTGTAATCAGAGAGACAGTTCTATCAGAAACCAAAATAAGAAAGAGAAATAGGAAAAAGAGGAGAAAAAGGAGGATGAGGATGAAAGGAGGAAGAGAAGAAGGAGAAGGAGACATAGGGAGGAAGAGAGGGAAGGAGAGAGAGGGTGGGGAGAGGGAGACATGGAGGCTAGACTAAACTGAGACAAGTCTACAAACTGGGTATCACTCACTGAAGATGCCCACTGAGGTGAAAGTGATTAAGTTTACAAATACGGGGGTTAACAAAAAGTCTCCAAAGTCCAGAAGGTGAGAAGTGTAGAATACAGTAGTAAAAGATCCCAAATTTCCGGAGATTTTTTACTCATTCTTCTCTCCAGAAGCATTGACATGGTCCGTGTTATTAAAAATGAATCAGTCCATGTGACCAATAGAAACATTGGCATCATCAGGAACTACATCAGAAGTGCCAATGTTTGTGCTCCTTCACAGAACTTCTGGTGGGAAAGCCCAAGAATTATGCTCTCCCACTGACCCTGATACATGAGTCAAAGAAGTGCTTAGAAATATGACATAATCAACACCAATGTGCTATTTATTTCTACCATGAATGTGCTTCTCTCCCAGTCATACAGTCTCCCTGACCTCTGTATTTCTGGTTCTGCTCCTGCCTGAAAGTTAAATAAAAGTAGCCTAAGAGAATGGTGTCAAAATTTAGAAGTGAGCATCATTTTTTTTTTCCAGGACTAAAATGTGAGGCTCATTAAACTGTTGAAATGGTTCGCACTTCACTTAGTGTAGTTCCAATATGGTATGTGCCTGCTTCTTACTGCATCAGACAAAAACACTTACAAACAATAGGCCCCACAGTACTTGAACTTATGTCTATTTTCTCTGTACAGTTCTCATTTCGATACTACCAATGGCGGCAGTGTCCTACTGTGAGCCTCTTTATTATAAACGCCTCCATTGTAAATAGAGCAGAAAAGAGAAGTGTAGCTTCCAACGTGATCGTGAAAGGATGGAAAACCTTGTTCCTAATTAGGCTCTTGAGTCTGAAAAACTCCATTCTTTCTATGAGAGGAAATACTTCAGACCGAGCATCGGGAAAAAGAGATGGTCCATAAGAGCTGGGAATAAGAGATTGACACACTAAAGGGAATATCCAATTTGTTGCATTTCTGAATAGGGGTTTTCAGTGTTGCGCCTAAGATTGTTTCCCACTCGCTATCTGCTGTTTTTTTCCCACTTTATTTCCCCCTTGCAACTGCAGCTGCGGGAGTGGTAGCTTGCTCAGTCCATGTCCCCCCACCTCAATTTATTAATCTCTTTCTCTATTCTTTGAAGATGATAAGCTTTTAAAGGAGCATACTACTCTCTCTCTTCTCAAAGAAACATGCAAGCAAAATGAAAATAAAGATGCCCAGAGGGGAAAAAAAAGAAGGAGAAGCATAAGAGGGCAACACTTGGGGTAAAGAAAAGATGATGAAAGTCCCCTGTTGAGCTCCTACACAAGCGGGTAAGAGCCAGGCAGTGCTCAGAAAGCAACAGACAATGGAGACAGCGCAATAACCGCCACTTAGCATCTTTGAAAGGAGAAAAAAATTACACCCTTTCTATTCCTGTGAAGGAACAACAGGACCACCCACAAGAAGAGATGGGGCTCCCCTTTTCTTTCACCAAAAAGAGAGAGAGAGAGAGAGAAGAAATAAAGAGACATCGCAAAATGTTCTTTCTGATTACATAAATGGGAATATGCTGAGGTAGTTTCAAAGCATACGCTGTGCGAGAAACGGGTTTCAAATGAGTGTAGCCTTCCTCCAATCAGGCTCTGGAAGTGACAACTTACCCCAGAGACTCTGGCAATGACTGGAAGACCTGGAGCCTGTCTTCAAGATGATATTTTATTTTGCTTGTTCTTCGGGGTTTTAGTGAGGATGCATGGCAAATCAGAAACTATATTCATTTTACCTAATTTATTATTTTTAGATGGGATCTTATATAGTCCTCACTGGTCTCTAAGTTGATCTGAATGTTAGAATAACCCTGAACTTCTGAACGCCTTGCCTTCATCTTTTGAGCTTTAAGATTATAGGCATGTTCTGGTACAGTCAGCTTGATGTGGTGCTGGGGATTAAACCCATGTTTTGCACATGCTAGGCCAGCGTACTAGCAGCCCAGCTACCTTCCCATAGTATGCTAATGTTTATTTATTAGACTGGCAACTGTACTGTTGTGCTGTACAGAGCCCATGGTTGAACATTAGGTACAGGGTTCTGAGAAGAAACTTCCCACTGACAGCACAGGGCTCTGACATTCACACAGTAACCACAGAGTGGAGGCCAAATTCAACAGGGACTATTAGTACTTGGCATCCTTACTTTATATTCCCAGCTCTAGAGACTTGTCTGAGACACGTGTTTCTCCCTTTCACAACCCTCCAACACTCCTGAGGAAGCTGCCTTATCAATCCTCACAGTCATATGCGAGTTGGGTTTTAAACAACCAACATGCAGATTATATATTCTTACTTTCCAATAATCAGCCCAGAGTGTGTGGTGACACAGCATTTCCCATCACTTTTCTACTTCTAAAGCCACAGCTATTGCCCTTGAAGTTAATGAAATCCATCCAAGATTCAAAAAACAGACTGATCACAAGTTTTTGAGTGGTACTGTGAGGCTGCCATAGAGGCAGGTACACTTGTGACAAAAGCTGCCTTGTGTCTGGCCTTTCTGCAGAATCCCATTGCTTACCAAAAAATCTGAGAGCTACAGCCTCCACTTGGGAGGGAGGAGGGACGAGCACCCTCCTGATTATCACCCTGGGTTCAGGAACCAGGGTTCCCCTGAATGTGAAGAACACTAATACAGTTTAGGAAAAATACCTCAGTTGCTTATCTGCTGGGCAAAGTCAGAATTTTATAGGAAGGGGATATGTAAAAATTTAAATGCCAGGTTCACATAAACATTCAAACTTCCAAGACTGGGACCCTTGAAAGTAACCCTAAGTGTTTTGAAGTAGATTAATTTTTATAAACAGTGTATTTTTTATAAACAATATCTGGAATTTTGAAAAGACTGAATGAGTCAGTTCATTGGTTTTATAATTTTATAAACTTTAAAAATTCATAGGTATTATGTTTAATGAAATATATCAGTGGTTCTGTTAATGTCATACTATGAAGTTGATTTAATATATATATAACATTTTAAATATATATTCTTTATGAATCTAAATTTTATCTAACTATAAATTCCTAGAACTGTTTATAAACCAAAAATTCTAACTATTTCCTACTAGTCAGTTTGTTTCAGATGACTACATCAGTGGAATTCAACTTTGAATCTAGTCAATTTCCTGATCATTATCAATTAGGGTTGCATGCCTCAGAGTGTTTCCCAGCCCATGTTCTGAAGCTCAATCAATTTTTAATATGATTCCTCTCTCCTTGACATTGATTTTCCCATATCATCACCTCAGTCCAGACTGTGATACCATCACACCTGATAATGCTCCTTAATGGTTATGGGCTCCAAAATTCCAAAGTATTTCAATCATTGTGGTCCCATTAAATTGTAGAAACTTGTTTTAAATAATCTTCAGTTGATTAAAAGGGAATTCATCATAAACTAAGAAGTTACTGAGGAAAGATGTGTGGCTCTGCCACACATACACTAAACTCACAACACCCTTAAAGCCAATTACCATAGCAAAAACAGTCTTCATGTTAAAATTATGTTTTTCATGCATTTTCCCCTTTTACACAATTTTAAAAGAGAAGATAAAATCTTTCTAAGCTTGTTTCTTTTCATTTTTCCTTTCTATTTTTTAAGCAAATTGCTCATTTTCTCATTACAGTTAATTTTGAAGAGGACTAGTATTATCCCCAATCTGCTAAAATGGGAACTTGGTACACGATATAACACATAACACTGTGATAAAGGAAGAAATACTATCATCATACTCCTAGCAAATGTAGAACAGAAGAACTATTATGACTATTATTAATAATTGAAGTCAGTAAACTACACTAACACAAATAAATAGAAAAAATGAACACCAGAAAAAGAATTCAGAGAAGATAATGAAAAGAACATTCACAAAGCTCTCTTTCTTGTGATGCCCAAGCTGTACAAATTTCCTTGTAGAGGGTGAATGGTCTATTCATCAAACATAGGTGAGGTGTAACGTAGCAATCCTAGAGCCAAATATTTTAACTCAAATTCCAATGGCCACATACAAACTACATAACCTTAAGAAAGCCAAGTAAACCTATGCCTAAGATTACTTCTATTTTAAAAACTCATGTACATTGGATGTGGTGCATTCAATCCTTAAATTTAACAGGCTTTTATTCACAGCACTTGGAAAGCTGATAGGAAGATTGTGAGTTCAAGGCCAGCCTGGGTAACCTAGCAAAACCTTATCTCAAACAAATAACAAACAGATGAACAACAAATAAACTTATTCTGGGAAGTATGAATCCACATAACATTTGACACTGACCCTATTATATGCATATATTGTGAGCTATAGCCATGTAGTTGACTGTCTCAGTAAATCACCCAGAACTGTGTGCCATAAATGAGAAATGCAGGATTCATGCTCACTGTGATGATGGAACACATGATTGACTGAAATAGCCTCTGTCTTCTGCTGAGAGCTGACTACACAACATAATTTCAAGTATAAGAATTAAGCCTGGTGTATGTTAAGATTCCATCCAATCTTGAATATTATGGCTCATTGAAATTTTTAACATATATTTTTGTTTTACATTTCCTCTGTGGTTCATGTTAGTTTAAAGACTGGAGGTTTGCTGTAAGTGTGCTCATATTGTTTCCTCTAAAACAAATGATATTTCAAAGAGGGCTGGAACGATCTATCTAAAAGTCTTAAAAGCGGTGGTCTGCTTTCTTTTCCCATGTTCACTAAATTGAAAGCTACTGTGGAGATGATTGGCAGAGACCAACAGAAGGAGAAAGGTGATCTATTCACTTAGAGGTTACACTGCTTCATTCTGAGAGGGATTCAGAAAGGTGGTGTGCATTGTACTGTCAAAGAAACCAGATTCTAATCTGAGTCTGCAGACTTTCCATTCAGAAGAACTTGGTGTCTCTCCCCTAAACATGTAGCCTTGCTTTCCTTATTTCTAAAATGAAAGAGTCAAACAGGAATTTGAGTTAAACCATTGCTGCTCTGATTTTAAAGATCTCGACACAAGCAGTGCTCTCTGGATGTCCAGAGACAGCAGATTATTACATGCATGAATTTTTCAGTTTTCTGAGTTACAAAGCCACGTGTCTTAATGTACTTTGTAATTTTGCAACAAAATTTGACAGAGCCGCACCTCATTTTCTCACAGTTCTGAACAAAACTCAGCTTTCTAACATATCTTAATTGGGTTACTATTGCTGTAGTGAAATAGTCTGACCGAAAGTAGTGTGAGGGAGAAAAGAGTTTTTATTTAGCTTACACATCCATATCACCCACTGATTTCAGTGCTCATCACTGAAGGAAGTTAGGATAGGAGCTCAAACAGGGTAATAGCCTGGAGGAAGAAGCTGATGCATAGGATGTAGAGGAATACTGCTTACTGGCTTGCTCCTCATGGCTTGCTCAGCCTTCTTTCTTATAGAACCCAGGACTACCAGCCCAGAGATAGCACCACCCACAATGGGCTTGACTTTCCCCATCAATCAATAATTAGGAAAATGCCCTTCAGGCTTGCCTACAGCCTGATCTCTCAGAGGCATTTCCTCAATTGAGATTCCTTTATCTCTGTGACCTCACTTGTGTCAAGTTGACATAAAACTAGCCAACACACAGTGGATGACATTCTCCTTGTTATACACTTCCATGCAGGAAGAAGTGAACTCTGTCTTTTCAGATGGCAGAAAGGCAGGATATAAGGAACCTATGAGTTGTATAGTGGCATCAATCCAGTCATGAAGACTGACACCACAGGAACTAAATTTCTCGAAATAACACTCCCAATATTACCACACTGAAGGTAAGTTTCAACAAAAATTTGGAAGGAATAAAAGCATCTAGACAATAACAATCCTATAGATAGACATTTGCATGCCTGAAACTATACTGAATTTTTTTAGGGGAGCATGGAAGTGATGCAAAGATACCTTGTATGTGGTTTATGCACTGGAATTATTCCCCATTGGTAAGAAGAAATTCAGGTGAGTTCTGATCATCTCTCTTGAGGAAATGGAAAAAATCAGTGAAATGTAAATGAAAGGGTCAAAAGGTCCCTTTACCCATTCACAATTCACCTAACATTCTCATTTTTAATCTTAACATGGAAATGGCAGGTTAATACACATGGCTTAAATCTATTTGGGGCATTTAATAATTGAATAGTGAGATAGGCACAAAGAACAAAATCTTCAGTACACATGAGCTACAACAATATAAAATATATACAGTTATCTTCCTTACTACATACTTTTAAAGTACACAGATAAGTGCCACAGCTCTGTCCCCAAATGTCAGCTGATATCAAACTACATTTTCCCTAATCTGGAAACTCATCATCATTCATGGCTATCAAGATCAAGATGAAGAGTAAAAACAGTGTGCCCAGAGTTTGAAGTATCTCATGAGTCACAGCAACAGGTAGAAACTTTCTTTAGAAGGAAGAGTTGATGAGTGGTCACAATGTGAAATAATGATTTTTCCTAAGGTTTCTGCCTAAGATAGGCAGCATTGGATCACAAGACTCAAGATGCCCCTTCTGAGAACTGTATTAGCTAATTATAGCTTGATTTCATGTGATTCATTTTTTCAGGGAATGGGCATCTTGATTGACAGTTTCACTGAGGTTTTATGGGATGAATGGATTCCTTGGGAGAAAACAGAGGAAGAGAAACGGAATGTGAGCAATCAGAAGTCCCCAAATGCCCACTTGACTTTCCATAAAAGCTATTGCAGGACTCTCCCTTCCATTGAAGTGCTGCTTTAGAAGCAGAGACTTCAAAGGTGTGGGCCTTAGGTTGATGCTGTAAAGTGTTCTCTTTATAAGCACAGGTTTCTGCTTGATTCGGGAAACAGCATCATAGGCTTTTAATGTGACATTCTCAATTTATTATTATTTCCGTGGCAGGGAATGGAATTGATCAGTGTCATTCCTTTCCATTAGCATAGTTTCAGATGTAGACATAAACTTATTTCTTACTTAAATAGTACAGGTGGTTTTCTTGTTACTTTTTCCTTTTTAAAACTATTTGCCATTTCTTTGTCCAAGTTGAGAATATTTTTAAAGTCCACATGTATACCAGAAGTGCCAAATCACAAAGTAAAGATAGTGTTACATAAAATTCAATAGCAAATTCTCCTCTGATGTCCTTCTACTTAAGAGATTTAGCATAATAATAATAATAATAATAATAATAATAACTTTTGGAATAAAATAAGGCTTGGTCATATACTGTTATAGTCTTTCTTCCAAGTTGGCGGCTTTACTCTAATTTAGTCAACAGTATTAATCTGTTAGATACAAGGTCACAGTTTTAGAAATTATATCCTTGCTTCTTTAATACTCTAACATCTAGTAAGAAAATAGCAGATCACTAGTAAGTAACTATCTAGGGTAATAGGGATTTTGGTTTGGTTTGATTTATTTATATTGGCTCTATAAGAAGGTGTGACTGAATGGACAAGATGCTTTCATACTAAATAAATTAAAGTCTCTGAATTTCTCATGCTACCTTTTCAGATGATATAACCATAAAGATGATTTTGGATAGGAGGTGAAAGTAGAAGATTCAGCTTATTTTTCACATCTCTGAAACGTGTGATATAAATAGAAATGACAGATCAGCCCAAGGAAGACTCAAATCCCATCTTTGTGTTGCAATGATCAATGGTAAGGTTTGTCATTCACTGTCTGCTATCATAAGGAAGCATGGCATAGAGAAAAGGGCAAGAACCAGAGCTACACACAGGGATGCTTCCATGACCATGAATAGTCCTGGCAAGGTGTTAAACACTCCAAATTTCATATTTTCTGATAGTATCATAAAAGCTCTGGGAAAGGATTGGAAGAAAGTTTTAAAAAGCTAGAAGATTCATCAGATCTAGGGAATTATTTAGCTGATGACTTTCATGTAGTTTTTTCACAATAAAAATCTCCAGGAAAGGAGGCTGAATTTGGATTCTTCTTTTGACTGACCTAGCCTAATAAGAAGTTCAAACATCCATACAAAGACAGACTGTGCATTGGCCTTTATTTATCAGAGACACTGTTTTGTTAACCTTCCTACTCCAGGCAGAGAATAATTACTACAAATGATACTCGAGTTTAACAAGAAGTTTCATGTTGTATATATCACTGAATGCATTTACTTAACTTCATACTATGTGATGTCTGCAGAAGTATACACCCAGGCAAAGATGAGTTCACATCACACAATAAGCCTCTTACAGCACTGTTATGTAATAACTCTGCTTTTGTTAGAGATTGTCTAGGTGGTTTGATGTGTGATTATCTTCAACCCCATACTCCAAATGTATGATATATACATACCACATGCTACCACTCCACTGCTCTAAACCTACACAGGCACTAGAGTGGATAAACTAGCTTGCATAAATTATCAGTTCAATGTTTACCTTTATATATGAGATATATGAATGACAAGTTGTTCAAGCCAAATTTGCTAGCATGTTATTACTTTAAGCCAGAGTGCAATCCAAAAATGCTGGATCTCATCTAATTCTAGAACATGTAAGTGCCATGACCATGAAAATGGTTGTTTCTGCCAGAGGTCCTGTGTGAGAGATGGTGCCATACTTACCAACAATCCAAACTATTCTGTGAACTATGTACTTTATCTACAACTTAAAGATGAGGAAAAAGGATTTACCAGTTCCTAATTTAGTGTCACTGCTGTGATCTCAACTAAGCCATCTGTTTTCGGAGCTCAGTCGCTATTACCCGTTCTCCTGGAAGGAATAAGGACCCCAAGCCCTTCCAAGACACCTGGTCATGGAACTGAGCTCCAAAACAAGATAGCTTAGTTGGGAATCACAGCACTGACATTAAATTGAGTTATATAAACTAACAATAACTGATAATTATAAAAATATTATTTTATTAATTTGCCAATATTATCAGTATTACAGATACTAATACCATTAATGTTAATAATGTTAGTGAAGAGTATTGTGACTATGATTTGAGTATAAAATCTTAGCTCCTTGGACAAAAGCAAATCATTATAAATATCCCAACAGGAAGCCTCTAATTACAAGAAATATTTTTGGAGAATTCAGCCAAATGTGCTGGACTCGTGTGTAAGACCGTCTCCAATCTCTTAAGGAAGATTCTTTAGTTAGAACAGCAGCGATTACCTATATAGTGTTCTGCATTTTAATAATTCTTTGCTCATTGCCCCCTATATGTGGAAGCAATTACAGTTTGAAATGCCGATCGCAAGGTTTCATTTGCATTTTGGAAGCTGATATTAGATTCTATATTGCATAGCTGGTTCATTTATTCTGTGCATAAGTTATATTTTATTCATGAAAACTTGCTCTAAGC
>CABHPH010150504.1:0-19249 GCA_902168325.1 Peromyscus nudipes
GAACTTGAGTCTCTGGAACCATGGCCAAAATGGACTTCTCTTTACATCACTTGTGGCCTGTGTCAGTTTTTTGTTGCTGTAGAAGTGACAGAAAAGTGAGTGCTGGCATAGCATGCATTTGGCACACTATGACCAAGTGATCACTTCGTTAGCCAATAAACTTTTATGGGACACCTATATGCTAACACCTTCCTGTAGCTGCTTTTGTGCTAATAGGATGGGTTTGAGTAGCTGTGAAAGGGACCACAGGACCAGCAAAGCTGGAGTTTTTTTATTTTGGGACCTTTGGGGTAAGTTTGTGGATCCCAGAAGCAAAAGAGTTCTTGGGTTCTCACTGACAATTGATACAGTCTGCCCCGAGCTTCCCATGGAGCTCAGTAGTCATAGTAACACTGTGGTTTGTGGCACTTCATTGCCTGTCTCAACTCTGTGATAGGGAGCAATATAGAAGGGTAGTCCAGCTGGGAGATTCTGGGGCCTATCTAGAACACTATCTCTGTAATAAGGTCATTTTTGGCTGGCCACAACTTATTTTCCCACTTATAAAATAACAAGCATGGCACTCCTCCCTCATAGGGCTCTCCAGGGTGGCACAACCTTAGGGACAACTCTCTCTTTGAATGCTAGGAGGCAGAAGTCCATAAAGGAAAAATGATTTCTTCAACATTACTCTGTCTCCTGAATGCTGGTTCAACACTTGTTTCATGTGTGTGAAGATGCTCAAAAAATAACGGAGACTGTAGGGAAAGGGGGCTGGCTACAGAAACCCACCCTGACCCTGGAGCCCAGAACTAAGGAAAGATGGCTCAGATCATGGCAGAAAGAAACACAGTTTGGCTCAAATCAGAGCCATCTCTGCCCCTGGCCAAGTGACTTGTGAAACCAACCAATCACAGAGCAGGACAGTAGAACCCTGGGTTTGGGACCTGAGACAGAGAAATGAACCAAGGAAACATGCCCTGATTCTGAAACAGTACCAAAGAAACACTCTTGGTCCCTAGAATCAGAGTCAATGAAAGAAATGTGCCCTGGCCTTAGAATTAGTGTCAAAAAGCTAAGTAAGGCCAGTTAAAGAAACACAGTTTGGCTCAAATCAGAGCCATCTCTGCCCCTGGCCAAGTGACTTGTGAAATCAACCAATCACAGAGCAGGACAGTAGAACCCTGGTCCCCAAGTCAACCCCTAATTGACTCCACCCCCAAGACATCCTAGGTAAACTGCCCTGCCTGGTCAGTTAAAAAAGGGCTGTTTTCTCCACCTTAGTAGAGGCAGCTACTCTCCTGGACTGTTCCTTCCCAAATAAATCTCTTTCTCAAAAGAGTTTTGGTTGTGAGGATCTTCATTCACTAGCATAGAGAAGATCCTTGCTGAGATGTCCCTCAGTGGACAGAGCAAGAGAGAGCTAAAAAAAAAAGTATTATTTTCTCCAGAGCCAAAGGAGATTGCTACATTTCTGCAGGGGTTTCCGCTTTTGCAGAGTGAAACTAAAGAAGCAACATCTTAGGCTGGAGAAGCAGAGCTCTGTTAGGAAGTCCCCTTAAGTGGGGGCTGAGCAAAGCCCATCTGTAGCGGCTCTCCAGGAGAGGAGCAGGATTGCTATATCCTGTGGGGAGACCACCCCCACCACACCAGGTATAGCCTGACTCTCCTGAACAGTCAGGATACCCTTCCCTGCTGAAGCAGTCCCAGGTCTGACTCTCCCAAGCAGTCAGAAAAACTTTCCTTCCAAGGTGTCCAGAATACCTCATCCTCCAGTGTTGGGCTGCCTCTTTGCAGCTCCAGCTGCCAGAGCTGTCCTAAGCAGCTCAAGGTGTTACCTGACTCCCCAGGTAGTCAGGACCCCTTTCTCCAGAGTTGCAAAATTCACATTTTGGTGCCAAAACCTGGGACCAAACCCACAGAGTTGCAACAAATTTACTTACAGAGATGGATGGAAAAGGGACTCAGTTGGCAAAGTGCTATTGCGCTTTATGAGCATGAGGACCTGAGTTTAAATCCCTAGCATCCATGTAAAAATAAGGCACAGGATAGAGTGAGATGGCTCACTGGGCAAAGACTTTTGCCATGCAATCCTGATGATCCATTTCAATCCCTGGAGCCATGTAAAAGTGAAAAGAAAGAACCAATTCCATATCCAATTGTCCCCTGACCTCCATATCTGTCCTGTGGCACACTCACATATCATACCCACATATAATACTATTTTTAATAACTCATGTGCAGTGGTATGTGTCTATATTCCCAGGATGGGGAAGGGAGCATGGGCAGCAGATTCTGAGGACTCACTAACCAGTCAGTCTAGCTGACTAGTGGGTTCCAGGTTCAGTGAAAGAACTCTCAAGAAAAGAAAGAAAGAAAGAAAGAAAGAAAGAAAGAAAGAAAGAAAGAAAGAAAGAAAGAAAGAAAGAAAGAAAGAAAGAAAGAAAGAAAAAGGAAGGAAGGAAGAAAGAAAGAAAGAAAGAAAGAAAGAAAGAAAGAAAGAAAGGAAGGAAAGGGAAAGAAGGACATGCAGATTGACTAAAGAAGACAGTCAACATCGACTTCTGACCTCCACACCACAGAGAGAGAGAGAGAGAGAGAGAGAGAGAATAGGCCATTCATGATTCCATCACTAAGGGATGAGGGAAGAGGCATGAGCAGGTAGGAAGGTAAACGTGGTCCTCTCTGCCCAGGAGGCTGAGCACTGGGCATTGAAGAGAAGACAGGAGAGTGTGAGGAGCAGGAAGATGAAGCCATCAAATGCCTGCTGTCACAGCAGCCTTCTCCCTTCTGTCTCCTGCCACTGCAAGCAAAGACATTGGGGTTTGTAGGGGGAGGGGGAGGGAAATCAGAGCCAAGAGTCAATGTGGATGGGTAGGGAAGTGGGTTCAGGACTTCCTTGACCCATGAGGGTAGAATTAATGAGGATACCCCTTGGTGTGGTCCTGGAGAGGCAGTTATGTTCCTCAAAATAATTTCCCACATCTCATGCCCTCCTAGTCTCCATAAAGCCCGCTCCAGCTCCCTTCCAGCCAGGGCCAGCCTCCTGGCAGACACACAGATGGCTCTAACTTTACAGCCAAAATTACCTTTCCAGGAAAATGCTTCCACCTTCTGCAAAGGACACAGAAAATAGTGTACAAAGAAGACTGTGAACTTTTGAAACAGAACATTCTGCCCCTGAATTAATGCCCTTCATTTAATTTCTGATGAATGGCTGGTGTGGTGAGGCACATCTTTCAGCCCAGCACTCCAGGGTCAAAAGCAGACAAATCTCTGTAAATTTGAGACCAGCCTCATCTACATATTATATTCCTGGTGAGGAAAAGAAGACAGAGGAGGAGGAGAAGGAGGAGGAAACATTTGATTAGAACATAGTGAGGCTACACAAAAAATTATTTTTACTGGATATATACATATAAATATTACTGTGATGAAAGTTGCAGGACAGAGACCATGGACCCCACCATGGTTGAAGAGTCATGACCAAAAAGGGTACTAGCTCCTATTTCTGATGCTTCTTCCCAGCTGGTATTGTTATCTTCAGGATATGAGGCCTAGCTGGCAGAACTCCATCCAGAAGAAACTTCAGCAGGGAAAGATTTATTGCATCTCACAGTTTTATCTTATCACTTATCTTGTGAGATCACTAGGGCTGGGCCTTTGAAGGGCATAGCTGGGCACTGACTCTGGTACCACCCTCTGCTTTCTAATCTGCTGTTCTGTGACGAGCCTCCACTGATCCTCCTCACAACCATGGACTGAGCTGCTATACCTGCCTTCTCTGCCAAGATAGACTGAAGCCCCTTCAAAAGAGTGAGCTAGCAGAGCATGAAGGCCTGGAGGTGATGCCAGGAGGATCAGAAATTCAGGGTCATCATCAGCTACACAGAGCTGGAGACCAGGCTGCATTATGAGACCTTGTCTCAAAGAAACAAAACCCAAAATAAGCTAAGAAATGTGGGCTGCAACAAATCTTTCCCTTCTTGAGTTTCTTCTGGAAAGTATCCTGGTCACAGCACTGCTAAAGAAACATATGGGAAGAATATAAATTAAAACAAACCTAACACAAGAACAAAAGCCAGACTACAGAGCAAAGCTGAGAATGTTTTAACTGCACTGGGCTAGGAAGCTAGCCCAGTAACTAAAGTGCTAACCTCACAAACATGAGCACCTCAGCTGGATCTCCTGAACTCATGAGAAACACTGGGTGTGGTGGCACAAGCTTTTAAACCCAGCGCTGGAGAAACAGGGACAGGCAGAGCACTGGGGCTCACTGACCAGACTGCCTAACTTAATTGGTGATCTCCAGGCCAGTGAGAAACCTATCTCAAAGACAGCCTTCTGGAGGCACACACATGCTCAGGCACAGACATACCTACCTTAAAAATAGCCGCACCTGCACTCTCCTGGACTCTGGCTGGGTGTACTCTGCCCCCTAGCCTTAAGTAGCTGGTGTACCCATTCTATGCTGCTGTGTAACAGTCTTGTAATAAGGTACTGATTCAAAACAGCAAGCATTCATTCCCTTCACCATTCTGAGAGTCAGGTATTTGGTCTTCTGCACCTGGAGACTTGATTGTTCTCTATTGAGATTCATGCTTGTGTCTGTGATCAGTTAATAGCTGAGTGAGGCTTCCTGGAGATGACTTCAACTCCTGTGGCTGATGGTCTGCTATAGCAGGAGCAATGAGAGTCTATGACCACATGTCTCACATCACCAATTATGCCAGCCTGGACTTCTTCACATGGTGGTAGACAATTCCAGACAATAAGAGAAAGCTGCAAGTACTCTTTAGCCTAACAGCTCAGAACTGATACTCAACTTTCATGTCTTCCTTTTGGTTAATTTATGTGACTGTCCATGATTGAAAAGAGAGATAAATAATTCCACTTGAAAGGTGCAGCCAGTCTTTTACTCTACTTCAGAGACACAGAGCCACTTTCCAGAACTGTAGAGAAGAGTTCATTTTGAAATTCTCAATTGCTTAGTGATTAATGGGGCCACTGTTATCCATTGATTTGTACCCACAAGGCTGGGAGATAAGAACTTTGTATGTGCAGGTCCCCCACTGTGGGATGACTCATCCCTAACAGGCTTGAGGGCCACGCGGCCCAAACAAGTAAAAAAGATACTTTCTGAGAGCCAGCCTAGGTCTGCCTAATGGCCTTAGCAACAGCAGCTGAAACATGATCTGAAGATGACCCGGACCAATGAGAGTCAGCCATGTCACACCAGCAGATGCATATTCATCAGACCTCCCACCAGGGTGGGGTGGAGGGTATATAAGGCTTGCCTCTTCCTAAATAAACTGAGCTTGTTGTTTCGACATTCTCCCAGAGTCTGTGTGGTTTGACTCTGCACCTACTTGACCCCCGCCTCCAAAGGGAACAACAGCAAAGGACCCTGCTACACCCCACTCTTCTGAACACACTCCATAAAGACACACAGCACAATATTCTGACTTCTCTGCTTCCAACAACCTGCAGAATCAAAAACAATAGCATTCTTCCATCAAAGCCCAGGTCCCTGAATCCTTACTCACAACACAATCGCTCAGCCAGCTCTACTTTCTGCTTCTCTGGGAGGACCTCATGTCTTTTCCTCTGCAGGTCAGCCAACACAGAGGGCTACGAAGCTTAAAAACGTGGGAGAGAGTTCATGACACAGGTCACCCGCCATCCAAGGTAGGCAGTGCAGCAGTGATGCCCACAGGCTTGGAGTCACACCTCAACTACATTTCTGCCTGAAACATGTTGACAAGTTATTCAGCCTCTGTGAGCCTCAGTTTCTTTACTTTCAACATGGAGTTGCTTACTAAATAATATCAATAATAAAAACATGCAAAGAAAAAAATGCCTGTGTGCAAAGGGTGGTTAGAGCTCTGCAGTCATAGTAACTGCGATGGCTGGCTCCAGTTGTCACCTGGAAGAAACAGAGTCACCAGGGAGACAGGCTGCTGGGTATGCTGGTGGGGGATTATCCTGATTAGGTTAATTGAGTTAAGAAAATCCACCCACTGTGGGTGGCACCATTCCCTGGGTTGGAGTCCTTATCTAAACAAAAAGGAGACAGTGATCTGAGCACAAACATTCCTCTCACTCTTCCTGACCAGCTGCCCCAAGCTCCTGACACATGACTCTCCAACCATGGTGGATGGTAACCTGAACTGAGTCCAAATAAACTGTTTTCCTCCCTTAGTTGCTTTTGTTATTGTATTATAGCAACAGAAATGTAACTAAGGCATTAACTCATTTAATCTATAATGACTCTATTGTAGAGGCCCACAGAGGCTTCCTAGTGAGACCTTACTCAGGGTCAGAGAATCTGAGCTTGCTTTACCCAGCAGGGCTGCATAATGGAATGATTTGGCCACAGGAGTGTTTACCAAGTGTTTTGAAGGGTCTACACTTGGCTGTACGTTGTGCTTTGATCTTGAAATGGGGAGGTCTTTTGCCTCGCCCCTTGGCATTGTACAAAAAGCCCTTTGGAATAAACCTCCAGGTGACTAGGTATTTACCCAGGGCCCTACCAAAGCTATCCTGCATCTCTTTCTCTCTGTCTCGTTCTATCTTTCTAATACTTACTTCCTCATTCCTCTCTCCTCCCCACAAGAACCCTTCAACAGGTCGGAGCAGGACTCCAACAGACTCCCACACTCTATGAGATAGGCACTCTTTTTATTCTTATTTTCCACAGGAAGCAAATTAAATTCCTAGAGGTCAGTGGCTCAGCAACAGCCAAACAGCCAGTGTTGAAGACAGGATTCAAGCTTAGACATTCTTGCTCTCAAATGTGTGCTCTAGTCACCATACCTAATTCATATATGACAGGTAGGTTTCCCCAGTGACAGAGCTTCCAGGGGCAGCATTCGGGATGCTGTGAAGTATGATCTATGTTTAATGGAGAACATGCACTCACTACAATGTCTGCTGTGGACACAGGAGACCAAGGGGATGACTCTCTATGTCATCGCCATCAGTCTGCTTCCAGCTGGTATCAGGTTGGATAAATATATGATTGCAGAAAAATCTGGACCCAGAGTTGACATTATGAAATTGCACATTGAAGAGGCCATGTTACCTCCACTTACCCCACCCCTTGATTTCCATATCTGACATTTCTGCACAACCCCCATCCTCCACCACTTAGTCACACCTCAAAGTGGATTTAAATCAACAACCACACTGAGGAAATGGACTTGTTCCCAAATACATTACACAACATTGAATCACTCAGTGTCCTGATGGTTTCCTTGGCCACAAGGGACAAATGCTTAGAGTCCCTAAGAATGACTTTGCAAATGAGCAAGAGATTTCTCTCAAATCTCAAATCTTATCTAAAAAAAAGTGATTTTTTTTCATTTTCTGCATATTATATTGTACTGGCTGTATCCTAAGTTCTTTTTTTAAAAATTCTTCTCTCATACAATACATCCTGACTGCGGTTTCCCCTCTCTCCACTCCTCCCAGTTCCCCCACCCCACTTTCCCTCTCCTCCATTTCCCTTCAGAGTTGTTTGTTGTTGTTGTTTTTATCACTTTCCAGCAAGAATAAGGGATGGCCTTCGAAGATGGGTCTCATTTATCTCATACCTTGTCACAAGCCTGGGAACCAGCCTCATCCCTTCTACTACAAATGTTAGCCTGCAAATCATGCCACACTGAAAAGTTTTTAATGTTCATGAGCCAGACAGGCCTGGGCTCAGGCTCTGGCTCTCCTGGTCACAGGCTGTATGGAGGACTTTGGATAAATTTCTCCACTCTTTACACCCTCCTATGCAAAAGAATTGAAGAAAGCACCACTGCTGGAGCCCTGTACCTGGAGAATTGTTAAGAAATGCTCCTTTCTTTCCTGTCCTTTCAAACGCTGCTGGCTATTTCAAGCTCTCTCAGCAAGCATGGGTGTGTGTCATGAACCCCCTCACTGAAGAATTAATGCAAAGGGGATCCAAGACTTCTCTCTGCACCTTCCCCTTGGGCCCTCCTCCTCTCTATTTTGATTCAGCTCAAAATAACTGAACTTGAATTGAACCAGTTGGAATAGCTCTCTGTATCCAGCAGCTCCACAAAGGCAGTTAACCCAAACTCCACAGCTGTGGTACAGTTGGAGCCAGATTCTGCCTGGCTACCTGAGGCACCATGCATCTTTTCTTTAATCTTAAAAACATGTGATTTAATGATTTATAATTTTAAATTGTTTTAAGTCATACATGCAATCTTTTTCTAATTAAATAGAATGGAAGAATTTGAAATGAGTAATTCTCCTTAGCTAGCTATTCTCAAAATACTCCAAGAAAGTGTTCTTTAAAGTGTTTTTATTAATTCTTTGAGACCTTCCTACAAATGTATTTTGAGCATATGCACCCATAACTCCTCCCTTAACTGCTTCCAAATCCACCCACCTCCCCAGTGCCCCTGTCTTCGTGTCCTCTTTTTATTAAAAGCCCCAATTTGTGCTTCGCATATACATCTGAGTGTGGGGCCACCCACTGGAGCTTAATCGGATTCTTCTAAATCTTGACACACTGCTATGTTTACTCAAAGTCAACACAAGAACTATCAGTATAGTTTTAGATAAGTGTAGGTACAGATGTAAGTATATGTATAAATGCAGATACAGATTTAAATATCAATATATAGATTTAGAGTCCTACTAAAAGAAACATACTGTGTTTTATGGCTTCAATACAAAATGTTCCCCACAGGGGTGTGTGTGTGTGTGTGTGTGTGTGTGTTGACTACTTGGTCCTCAGGTGGTGGCACCATTTTGGAAGGTTCTGGAACTTTGGAAGGCAGAGCCTCTTTGGAGAAAGTAGGTCACAGGGAGAATGCCTATGAGGTCTGTGCTTGGTACCTGATAACTCTCCCTACTTCTTTAGCTCCATGAGGTAGAAGCCACCTCTATGCTTCCACCACCAAGATGTTCAGCCTGACCATAGGCCAAGAAGTCCACAAGGTGGAGAAATCTGCCCTCCTGGAATCTAATATCTACAGCAATAGACTGATAAGGAGCTCTCTCTCTTCTCTCTCTTCTCTCTCTCCTCTCGCTCTCGTTCTCTCCCTAGATAGAAAGAGGATATGGGTAGATGATAGATAGATAGATAGTAGATAGATAGATAGATAGATAGATAGATAGATAGATAGATAGATAGATAGATGATAGACAGATAGATGATAGATGATTGATAAATAAATGATAGATGAATAGATACATATGATAGATAGATAGATAGATAGATAGATAGATAGATAGATAGATAGATGTATTGTGTAAATTTAAAGAGTAAATCATAGAACATTGTGGAAAATATGTTCCTTTTGGGGAGTTTGGAGGAGAATATAAAACCATGATTAGATGGGAACAATAATTGACCCCTCCCTCTGTTAACCTCCATTTTGAGAGACATAATTTAATGGAACGTTTCCACCCCTGCTCACTCCCAGGTTAAACTCTGTAACAGCAGCAACAGTAATAAACACAATGCTGTGACTCTTCTAACTCAAATATTTCAGAACGTGATGAGGAAACATGGCCTGCCATATCTTCTTCCTCACCAAATCCAACACCATACATGCTTGGGAACACAATTAGCTTTAGAGGGAACTTTAAACCCCAGAACCAGCTGTAGTCTTAAAAGGAAAAAAAAAAACAGCCTGGAGCTCAAAGTGTTGGGGGTAGGGCAGGGCAGAACTCAATGCTGGGCATGCAGATATTGCTTGGTAAAAAAAAAAAAAATATTTCAGCCACACCTGCCAGAAAACAAGATAGTTGCCCACAGACCTTCTCCAATCTCTCAGTTCCCCCAAATCTAATGCCTCAGTTTCTTTCCTTGTGCTGTAAACAAATCACCAGCTGCACCCTCTCTCCCCATCCCCCACCTACCACCCACCACCCCTGCAACCCCGCCACACCTCCTGTGAGCCCACAGACCATTGTCTCATAACTTCCTCCCCTCTAACTGCATCACAGCCTCTAACACCAGCAGGCATTCCCTGGGAACATACCAGCTGAGCAGGCCACTAAAACAGGTAACACACAACCATCTACTCTCCAAAAAATCCAGAGAGGAACAGAAACCAAGGAACAAAACACCCACCAGGAGGCAGTTGGGGAGTGGGAGAGAAGGCTAGGGAGAAGCCTGGTGCCAGGGAAGCTCCCAGGAATCCACAAAGATGATCCCAGCTAAGACCCCCAGCAATAGTAGAGACGGTGCCTGAACTGGTCATCTACTGTAATCATATTGGTGACTATCGTAATTGTCATCACAGAGCCTTTATCCAGTAACTGATGGAAGCAGATGCAGAGATCCACAGCCAAGCACTGGGCTGAGCTCTGGGAGTCCTCCTGAAGAAAATGAGGAGGGATTGTACAAGCCAAGGGGGTCAAGGTCATGATAGAGGAACCCACAGAGACAGCTGACCTGAGATCATGGGACCATATAGGCTATGGATCAACAGTTAAGGAGCCTGCATGGGACTGAGCTAGGCCCTCTGCATGTGTGTGACAGTTGTGTAGCTTGGTCTGTTTGTAAGACTCCTAGCAGTGAGATCAGGACCTGTCCCTGGCACTTAGCTGGCTTTTGGGAACCTGTTCCCCATGCTGGATTACATTGCCCAGCCTTTATACAGGGGGAGGAGCTTGGTCCTACCTCAACTTGATGTGACATGCTTTGTTCAAGTCCATGGGAGGCCTGCTCCTTTTTGAATGGAGATGGAGGAGGAGTAGATGGGGAAAAGGGTAGATGGGAGTCAAGGGGAGGGAACAGGAGGAGAGAGGGGAAGGGAAACTGTGGTTGGTATGTAAAATAGAGGAGAAAATGTTAAATAAAAGAAAAAAAGAAATGAAAACCAGACTGAGAAAGAAATTGGGAAACACAACATATTTCACAATAGCCTCAAATAATATGAAATATCTTTGGAAAACTCAAATCAAGCAAATGAAAAACTTGTAAGATTAAAAACTTCAAGTCTTTGAAGAAAGAAATTTAAAAAGATGTCAGAAGATGGAAAGATTTCCCATGTTCATGGATCAGTAGGATTAACATAGTAAAAATGGCTATCCTACCAAATCAATCTACAGATTCAATGCAATCCCCATCTAAAGTCCAACAAAATGCTTCACAAATTTTGAAAGGACGATTCTCAACTTCATATGAAAATACACACACACACACACACACACACACACACACATACACACACACACACACATACACACACAAAAGGAGAGCTAAAACAATTCTGAACAATAAAAGAATTGCAGAAGGTCTCACCATTCTTGATCTTAAGTTATACTACAAAACCATAGTGATTAAAAACAGCATGGTATCAGCATAAAAACAGACATGTCGATCAATGGAATAGAATTGAAGACCTAGACATAAATCCACACATCAATGGACACCTGATTTTTAAAAAGGAAGCCAGAAATAAACACTGGAAAAAAAAAGGCAGCATCTTCAACAAATAGTTTATGTCAAACTGGATGGTTGCATGTAGAAGAATGCAAATAGATCCATATTTATCACCTGCACAAAACTCAGCTCTCCAAATAGATCAAAGATCTCAATATAAACTCAAGTATACTGAACATGATAGAAGCGAAAGCAGGGAACAACCTTGAACTCATTTACACAGAAGACTTTCCAAACATATTGAACACCATTAACACAGGCACTAAGATGAAATGGGACCTCATGAAACTGAAAGATAGATGGCTAATATCCTAAATACATAAAAAAAACTCAAGAAACTAGATATCAAAAAATCAAATAATCTAATTTTAAGATGGGGTACAGATCTGAACAGATAATTCTCAACAGAGGAAACACAAATGGCCGAGAAACACTTAAAGAAATCTTCAACATCCTTAGCCATTAGGGAAATGTAAATCAGAACTACTTTGAGATTTCATCTTACACCTGTCAGATGTAAAATCAATAACACAAGTGACAGCTCATGCTGGAGAGGATGTGAGGCAAGAAGAACACTCCTCCATTGCTGGTGGGAGTGGAAATTTGTACAGCCACTGTGGAAATCCTCAGAAAATTGGGAATTGATCTACCTTAAGATCTATACCACTCTTGGGCATATACCCAAAGAATACTCCATCCTGCTCCAAGGACACTTGCTCAGCAATGTTCATTGCAGCTTTATTCATAACATCCAGAAACTGGAAACAACCTAGATATCCCTCAACAGAAGAATGGATAAACAAAATATGGCATATTTACACAATGGCGTATTATTCAGCTGTTAAAAAATGGCACCATGAAATGATGGAACTAGAAAAAAATCATACTAAGTGAGGTAACTCAGACCCAGAAAGCCAAATATGGCATGTACTCACTTATAAGTGGGTATTAGCTGTTAAGTAAATGATAACCATGTTACAATCTGTATATCCAGAGTAGTTAGACCATAAGGAGAAGTCTGGGGAGAATGTATGGATCTCCCTGGGAAAGGGAAATAAAATAGATTTTATGGGTGGACTAGAGGCAAGTGGGGATGGGTGCAGGAGGGATGGGGTCAGGGAGATGGGATGGAGTGAGAGAATGCAGGGAGAGACGGCTAGAATTGGGAGTATTTGGGGCAAAAACCTAGTGCACTGGAAACTTCCTGGAATTTATGAAGGTGATCCTAATGAGCACTCCTAGTAATGAGAGACATGGAGTCTCAACTGGCCATCTCTTGGTAAGGATTCCAGTGAGTTGCATTCAATTGAGGTATTGGCAAAAGGAGGTCCCATGGAAATCCCCAAACAACCCAGGCTGATGCTAAGACAAAAGGTTGCTCTCTGAAAACTGACAGCAGAGCCACATCTATACAACTCATTGAACATGGAAAAGTCAAACTGGTGCCTACATGGAGCCTTCACCCCCTACATTCCAGTCTCTTTGGTGCTTGTCTTAGTTAGGATTTCTATTGCTATAAAGAGACATCATGACCGCAGAAACTCTTATAAGGAAAATGTTTAATTGGGGTGGCTCACTTACAATTTCAGAGGTTCCATTATCATTGTGGCAGGAATTATGGTAGTGTGTAGGCAGACATCATCACATCTTGATCAGAAGGCAACAGGAAGTGGACTATGTGTCACAATGAGAAAAGCTTGAGCAGAAGATACCTCAAAGCCCACCCTCCACAGTGATACACTTCCACCAACAAGACCACACCTACTCCAAGAGAGCTACACCTCCCAATAATGCCACTCCCTTTGGGGGCCATTTTCTTTCAAACTACCACGTTCTGCTCCCTGGTCCCCCAAAGGCTTGAAGCCATATCATAACACACACACACACACACATACACACAAATGTATTCAGCTCAATTTCAAAAGTCCCCATAGTCTGTAACAGTCTCAAACTTGTTTCATAGTCCAAAGTCTCTTCTGAGATTCATGGCAATCTCTTAACTGTAATCTTCCTGTATAATCAAAATCAAAAGGCAGATCACATACTTCAAACATACAATGACATAGGATATACATTATCATTCAAAAACATAGGGAAGGGATCACAGTGAGGGAATACTGGACCAAAGCAAGATCGAAAACCAGCTGGGCAAACTCCAAACTCTGTATCTCCATGTCTGATGTCAAAGCTCTCTTCAGATCTCTAACTTCTTTCAGCTTTGTTGACTGGAACACACCTCTTCCTCTTGAGCTGTTTCCACTCCTTGTTAGCAGCTTTCCTCAGCAGGTATCCCATGGCTAGCACTTCTAGCATTTGGGATCTCCAAAGCAATTCAGGCTTCAACTTCACAGCTTCACACAAGGGCCTCTTTGCTAGGCCTCCATTTAGGGGCACCCAGACACATGCCTGGCTTCATTAGCTTTCTTTAGGTGTGGAGGCAAATTTCATAACCCATTTCTTCTATCCTTAACTCTAAAACCAGAACCACGTGGTCAAAGCTTCCAAGTTCTGCTGCCTGCTGGGGCTGGAACATGGACCCCTCATTCAATTACATCTTCACTAACTTTCTGTTTTTGATTGTTACCTTTACTGCTTAAGTTTGGCTGTCCTTGAACTTGATCTGTAGACCAAGCTGGCCTCAAACTCAGAGATCCACCAGTCTCTGCCTTCCAAGTGCTGGGATTAAAGGCATGCACCACCACACTCATCACATCTAAGCTTTTCTTTAATTCCTTTTTACAAGTTGGAAGCTTATCTAGGTGGGGTCTTGCCCTGAGGTCACCACTCCCTTTATTCCATTCTTAATCTGTTTATCTCCTTGAACACAGGATTTAGCTCCATCTGATTTCCTGGTTCCCCTTTTCTCCTCAACTTGTACATTTTGTATTTTGATTTTCTCAGCTTACTCCTTTTCATTGTAAATCTTCATTAGAGTTATTACTAATAACCACATGACAAAGTCTATACTAGGCTGTTGTGAGATTTTCTCTGCCAACTGAATTAACCCAAAACTTTTCACTTTAGCCCCTGACAGACTTTTCAGACAAGGGCAAAAGGCAGCCACTTTCTTCACCAAAATATCACAAGAATGATCTCTAGGCAACATACTAAAATTCTTCTCCTCTGAAACCTCTTGAGCCGGTCTCCTACAGTTCACATCACTCTTAGCACCACTGTCTTCCATGCTCCTACTGGTATGGCCCACAAAGTAGCACTTAAAGCATTCCACTGCTTTCATAACCCAAAGTACCAAAGTCCAAATCCCTCCACACAAAAACATTGTCAGGCCTATCACAGCAATACCCCAGTTCCTGGTACCAACCTCTGCCTTAGTTGGGGTTTCTATTGCTGTGAAGGACCATGGCAACTCTCATAAGGAAAACATTTAACTGGGGCTGGCTTACAGTTTCAGAGGTTCAGTCCATTATCATCATGGCAGGGAACACGGTGGCATGCAGGCAGACAGGGTGCTAGAGCTACATCATGATCTCCAGGCAACAGGAAGTAGACTGGATTTCACACTGAGCCAAGCGTGAGCAAAAGAGATCTTAAAGCCCGCCCCCACAGTCACACTCTTCCCCTAGAAAAGCCACATGGCCTAATAGTGCCACTCCCTTGGGGGCCATTTTCTTTCAAGCCACCACAGTGCTGGGAAGTACTCTATAGTCTACTGAAAGAGAAACATGGACACCAACCAAGCCATAAAACCTTTGACCTACAATCTGTCCTGCCTGAAAAATTCACTAGGGTAACAGTGGCATAGAATTTGTGGGAGTAGCCAACCAATGCCTGATTTGATTTAAGGCCCACTCCACAAGTAAGAACCCATACCCAATACTGGGTAACCAGGAATCAGAGACAGGATAGCCCAGAGACCTAGGGTAAAACCAAACACTACTAGTCTAAAACAGAAAACAAAATCAGTAAAATGATTCCTAATAATATTCTGCTGTATTCATAGATCAGTACCTTATCCAGTCATCATCAGAGAAGCTTCCTCCAGCAGCCAATGGGAACAGATATAGAGACCCACAGCCAGACACTATGTGGAGAGAAGATCTACATGGAAGGTCTCTATCATGTAGGCAGACAGGGTGCTAGAGCTACATCATGATCTCCAGGCAACAGGAAGTAGACTGGATTTCAGGAGCTCAGGAAATCCTGTGGAAGAGGAGATGGAAAGATTGTAAGAGGTCAGAGGGACCGAAGGTCACTAGGAGAACAAGGCCCTCTGAATCAACTAAGCAAGGTACATATGAGCTCACAGAAACTAAAGCAGCAAGCATAGGGCCTACATGGGTCTACACCAGGTCCTCTGTGTTTTTATTATAGCTATTGAGTATTTTTATGGGACTCCTGACTATGAAAAGTAGTAGGTCTGTGATTCTTTTGCCTGCTCTTGGGACTCTTTTCCTCCTGTTGGGATGCAAGGTCAACTTTTTGATATGAAAGTTTTTGCTTCATCTTATCATGTTTTATTTTGTCATATTTGGTTCTTAATTCTTAGAAGCTTATTTATTTTTTTAATGAGAGACAGAAAGGGAATGGATTTGGAAGGAAGGAGAGATGGGGAGGAACTGAGAGGAGTGAAGAGAGGGGAAACTATAACCAGGATATATTGTATGAGAAAAGAGTCTATTTTCAACAGATAAATAAATGTTTTAATGACTGGCTAAAACTTGTTTTCAGCCAAGACCTGGTCCATTTTACAAACTTGCATAGGCAACTCCAAATTGTGATAGGCTTTCCCTTCTACTCCTAATGGTAAGTGGTGAACAGTGAACAGTCAGAGAAATGTAACTAATGCTGGCAATGATTCAGGGAAAAGAGAACTCCCAAACACTGCTGATGGGAGTGGAGATTAATCCAGCCACTCTGGAAATCAGTAGGAAGTTTCCTCAGAAAGCTTCTGGGTACATACCCACAGGAATCGCCTGCACATCCATGTTTATCGCTGCGTTATTCACAGGAGCCAACTTGTGGAATCTGCACAGATTTCCACAAACTCATGAATAGATATAGAAAAATGTGGTGTATATCCATGATGCAGTATGATCAACCATTAAGAACAAATGGAATTATGTCACTGGCAGGAAAATGAGTGGAACTGCAGATCACCATGTTAAGCAGAAAGAGCCAGATTCAGGGAGAGAAACACCATGATTTGACTCTGGGGGGGGGCATATTAGGAGTGTCAAAGGGGAAGGGAGGATAAGAAAGGGTAAGAGGTGAGTAAATAAGATCAATTATATTTGACAATGTATGGAAACTATGAAATCCCTTACTTGGCACAATTAATGTGTATCAGTAAAAGAAAAGGGGGGATGAAAAGCTAAATCTCAGGTCTACTTTCCATGAAAAAGATAAAAATTAGAGTTTTAAACTTATAATGAAGAGACTTCCCCTAGCTGGGGGGGAGACATTCTTCTCTGACGTTTCTAGGGCTCAGAAACTCACTTGTTGAGATCAAAGTGGAGTCCTGTAACTTGGATCATGACTGTTGATTCCAGTTCTTGCTTTTAAATTTGCACAAGAGACTTTATGCCCACCCCCGACTCCTGACATCTAAAGATGCATCCCAGTTCTCCCTAACTTCCCATCAGCTAGTCAGACAACCTTAGTTCTGTCAGCCTTTCCTTGTGGCTAATGGCTTTGAGGGTCTAGGCCACCCTTCCCACCACCATGACACAGGCTCCTATGCCAATATCTTCCCCTCAGAAATACACTGGGCTTAAGATGAACATGAGGCTCTTACCTGAGATACCAGCTGCTCTGGAGGCCAAGAACAGAAAATCACTTGAGCCCAGAAATTCAAAGATGCCTTGGGCAACAGGATGGGCTGGAGGGGGATGAACTTTTTAAAAATTGTGGTTCTCAGAACCAAAACACAATTCTCCACATTTGTTCTTATTTTCCAAGATAACCCTTTTTGGTGTGAATTCTTAGCAGCAGAAAGAATGGAGATGTGGTCATGAGGAGGTTGATATAAAACCACAAACCCACATAGTCCCATGACTTCCTCCAAGACATCAAAAAAGCTACTGTGGGAGCTTGTCCATTTTACTTCCACAGTGGCCAATCTGGTAACCTATGAAAGGGAAAAATTAAGGGAGCTGTCATGCCCTTGGCCCTGTTAGGCTCATCTACAGCACTGCCCACCTGCTCATTTCATGGGGCTCCAACTGCAGCAGCCCCCCTGTGGCTTCTCCAACACTCTGGGCAGTTTTCAGCACAGAGACTGCCCCAGCTGCTCCCAATGCCTGGCTCTTCCTTCCTTATCAAATGGCAGTTTTTCTCTGAGTTCTTCCTGCTGATCTCTTTGTTAAATTGAGGTAAGATACGTGTAAGATACGATTAATGGACAATCTTAATACACAGAGCATTGACAATGCACAGCCATCATCTCCCTCTATTCTGAAACACATCACCAGCCCAAAAGGAAACTCCAGAGCCAACACACAG
This sequence comes from Peromyscus nudipes, assembly GCA_902168325.1. NCBI lineage: Eukaryota > Metazoa > Chordata > Mammalia > Rodentia > Cricetidae > Peromyscus > Peromyscus nudipes. Next base: position 17,858 of record CABHPH010150504.1, read on the forward strand.
TCCCTTCTCATTCCCAAATGATGGCTATTTAAAAATAAAAATAAAGACAGGGCAGTGGTGGCACACACCTTTAATCCCAGCACTTAGGTGGCAGAGGCAAGCGGATCTCTGTGAGTTCAAGACCAGCATGGTCTACAAAGCAAGTTCCAGAACAGCCAGGACTGTTACACAGAGGAACCCTGTCTCGAAAAACCAATAGAAAAAAAGGAAGAAGAAGGAGAAGAAGGAGGAGGAGGAGGAGGAGGAGGAGGAGAAGGAAAAGAAGGAGAAGGAGAAGAAGAAGAAGAAGAAGAAGAAGAAGAAGAAGAAGAAGAAGAAGAAGAAGAAGAAGAAACTATAGCACTCCTATTTGAATCCCTTGTTTATTCTTTTCCCGTGTGGGAATTCTTATAATCTCATGCACTACATACTTCAGTTTTATTTACTGTCCACTTCTATTACACTGTAGTAGAAGGTAGACTCTCCTATAGAGAAGACTTAACTGTTTTGTTATTATAACCCACAGGCCTATAGTAGTACCTGACATAAACGTGCAAAATACACTAAAAAAAAAAAAACCACCTCAAGTGCTAGCGAATGAGAAGATGTGCTGGCTAGTTTTCTCTCACTTTGACACAATCTAGAGTCACCAGAGAGGAAAAAAACCTCAGCTGAGAAAATTCCTTCATAAGATCTAACTGTAAGGCATTTTCTTAATTAGTGATTGATGAGGGAGCAGTCAGCCCACTGTGGGTGGTGTCACCCCTGGGCTGGTGGTCCTGGGTTCTATAAGAAAGCAGGCTGAGCAAGCCCTGTGGAGCAAGCAAGTAAGCAGCACTCCTCCATGGCCTCTGCACAGCTCCTGCCTCCAGACTCCTGCCCTGCTTGAGTTCCTGCCCTGACTTCCTTCAATGATGAACAGTGCTGTGGACATGCAAGCCAGATGCACTCTTTCCTTCCCAACTTGCTTTTGGTCATGGTGTTTGATCACAGCGGTCGAAACCTAACTGGGACAGATGGCTCACCTGGTAAAGGCTTTTGCTGACAAACCTGACAACCTGATTTCCACCCCAAGGACCCACATGATGAAGAAGAGAATGAATTCTTAGAAGTTAAACTTTGACCTCCACATGTGCTCCATGGCTTGTGTGCTATGGCATGCAGACACACACACGCACATGCACACACACACCACACACCACACACACACCACACACACACACAACACACACCACACACACACAACACACACACTACACACACACAACACACACACATATGCCAACACACACTGCACATACCACACATACCACACACACACACACACCCCACACATATTACACACATACACACCTCACACACACCACACACACACACCACACATACACCACACACAACACACACAACACACAC
>CABHPH010150504.1:26552-40127 GCA_902168325.1 Peromyscus nudipes
GAATCTGATTGCTCACCTGAGTCGAGTGGCTGATCCTGGATCAGTCAACCCAGGGGCCAGAAGCAGAGACACTTACTGTGTGGCACCGTGCTGGGAGCAGAGACACACACCTACCATGCATCCCAGAGCTGGCAGCCCATCTGTGTTTTGGGGACTCTGAGTGCATCTTATAGATGACAAACTTGTGAGCTCTAGTCATGCTCTGAGGAAACCCAAGCCATGACAACCAAAGTGAATGTCCTGTTATTTCAGCCACTGAGGCTGGATTAGCTGTGTGGTTACTGGTTTGTCTCCTCACTAGAGCATTGACTTTAGGACTACAGAGAATGTGTCTGGGTGTCTGTCCTGTTCACCAGCATCTCCCATAACCCTTAGCCTGGAATATGGATCATAACATGTGCTCAGTACTTTTTTTTAAGGACATTTTGGTTATTTTCAAATGTGGCTCTTTCCCTTTCAACCAGGTTCCATTTGTGACAACAAATCTGGGCATTGGCATCTGATTTCTCTATGTGAAATACGAGGGGAGGTAAGTTAACCTACAGGATTTTATTTGCCCATCTGTTTTGGTTACCTATTCTGTCAAACTACACTCCAAACTAGTGACTTAACGCAACCATCTTTGGTGACTTGGCCCATGAAGATATACATTGGACAGGGTGTCGTCTGCTCCATGTGGTACCCACTGGAATAGCTTGGTTGGGGAATAGAGAATCTACTTCCAAGACAGCTGCCAAGTGGAGGCTGACAGTCAGAAGCTCAGCAGAGAATATGGGCCACAGTCTTAATTCCTCTCCACAGGTACCTCTCATAGGCTGTCTGGGCATGCTCACAACATGGAGGCTGGGTTCTAAGAGTGACCATCCAAGACAGTAATTCAAAAAGTGTGTATATATCCATGATGCAACTTCATAGTATTACTTCCAGCACAACCCAGACAGCCTCAAAGACCTTCCATCACAAGTGCAAAGGATAGCACCTCGTCGGGCTATGGAGAAACTGGCAAGGTTACATTAAAGAATCACTCATGGATAGCAGATATTGCTGTGGCCGTGTTTGGGAAACACAACTAGTCACACCATCTTTTCTCTAGTGTCACAAAAACCAGGTTGAACAGCAGCATCACATGTGCACACACTGCTGACTCATCTTCTGGTCCATCATGGGATGTGTATGGTCCTCCTGTTCCTGTCTCTCCAGCACTGAACAGCCGACATGCACCACTGCACTAGCTTTCTAGCACTTCATGGACTAAGCCGTCTCTCCAGCCCCTTGAGCCCCTTGATTACTTTTGAATCATCTATATTGGGCATAGAACTAAGGTCTATGATCCTCAGCCTCCCTAATGCTGCGGCCCTTTAATACAGTTTATGTTGTGGTGACCCCCAACCATAAAATTATTTTTGTTGCTACTTCATAGCTGTAATTTTGCTACTGTTATTAATGTAATGTAAATATTTGATATGTAAGATATCTGATAAGAGACCCCAAAGGGGCTGTGACCCACAGGCTGAGAATCACTGGTCTAAAGTGACCCAGAAGATAAGGGAGTTCACAGATAGGCAACCGAGATGGATAATGGAAATCCGTCCATCTTGCAGAGTGACTCAGCCCGAGTGTGTGCACATCAGAGAGAGGGGTGATGAGTCTTCTGGGGCAGGAGCTGAAGCTGACTTGAACACTTTTTCAGCACGCTGCTAAGTCACTGTTTTCACAGCTAGTACACATTCCCTTAGGTGAGACATGTGCCGCCCATGGTGTATGTGTGACCGCCACACCAACCACAATCAAAAAGAACGAGACGCCTTAGTTGACAAAGGGAAGCCACAGGCGAGACTGACGCCATGCTAGGCCCTCCTGGATGCTGAACTTTCCTTGGTGAGATCACCCAAGAGAGAAAATTATTATAACTATTAATAGCTTTTTAATTGATTTTAATTTTCAGAACACTTTTATACTTAAAGAGAATTTAAGAAGACAGAGAAAAGAATTCCCACGGACCCTTCTCTCATTTCTCCTATAATTAACATCATAATCTGGTATATTTGATGCAATTACAAAAACTATGTTAATATATTAACAAAAGTCTGGAGTTTGTTTGAATTACTTTAAATTTCTCTGTGTGTTCGCATATGGAGTGCATGTGTGTGGAGGCCACAGTATAGCCTCAGGTGTTGTTCCTTGCCTTAAGGACCATCAATCCTTTATGGGTTTGTTTGTGTTTTGTTTTATTTTGTTTTGGTTTTGTTTTAGAGACAGGGTTTCTCTGTGTAGCCCTGGCTGTCCTGGATCTCACTCTGTAGACCAGGCTGGCCTCGAACTCACAGAGATCCACCTGCCTCTGCCTCCAGAGTGCTGGGATTAAAGGTGTGTAGCACCACCACCTGGCTAATCTTTTATGTTTTTAAGAGAGTCTCTCATTGACCTGGAACTTGACAAGTATGCGAGGCTGACTGGCCAGTGGAGCTCAGGGGATCTGCCTGTCTCCACCTGTCACCCTCCACCCCCCATGCTGGCTCTTTTCCTGGACTCGGGGAAGCTAATCCAGGTCCTATGCTTGTGTAACAAACAGTTTGCCCACCAAACCATCTCTTCGGCACAGATTTACTTTCTTACTTACTTACTTATTTAACTTCCAATTCCCTGTTTGGTTCCATGATCCCATTAGGGACATGATGTCACATGTAGCTTGCAGCTCCTCTTGGCTCTACCAGACTCGATGACCCTGATACATGCTCAGGATTACTAGACGCATGCTTCAGAAACTTCCTTTACATTAAGATGTGTTTGACATTTTTTCGATGATTAAACAGAGGTTAGGGGCCTTTAGGAGGAAGATCACAGATAAACTGACATTTTACATCAAGTCAATGGCACATTTTACGACATCTTTCATCGCATTGACTGTGTCCTGGGCCACAGGTTGAGTGTCTGTCAGGCTTCCTACAGTGTGCTTTCTCTTTTTCTTTCCTTTCTGAATTTTTAAAAATATATTTGGTTAGTGTGTTTTGCACAGGAATGCACACATGCACTTGCTACTGCGTGTGGACGGAAGTCAGAGGACAGCTTCTCTCCTCCCATCCTGTGGTTCTGGTTTGGGTGGTAGGCTTGGAGGCGAGCGCCTTCACCTTCTCACTTTTTACGCTGTTGACTTTGACGGGGGAGTAGGGGCCACTCTGCTCACGGCACACTGAAGCCCTCATCCCTGCCTGTAGGGCTCTTCAGGTGCAGCCATCTGGGGTGGAGTGCCCACACCCCTGTAAGTAACCCCTCACCTGTGCACCATAAGGAAGGAAGCCCAGTAAACACACCGACTGTGCCTTGGTTTGTCATGGGACCTCAGGAGGAGGGAGGGCTAGGTTTGTTTGTGTCTTCCCCAGAGGAATTTTAGCAACACAGAGCTACCAAAGGTAGTAACTGGGATGGGAATTCAGGCTGCTTTAGATCCCCTCGGTTCCAACACCCATCATGGGACCCTCCAACCTGATGAAATACTGGCTTTGCAAACATGGGTACATAATACAGGTGAGAAATAAAAGGGAACAAGAGACAACTAAAAGAGCTTCCAGTGGGTCACCATGGTGGCAGCCATTTTTCTATATCTTCTAGCTTCTGTCCTTCAACATGCCACACAATCTGGATAGTCAGGAAAACCTGTGGCAGTTCATCTGTTGTCCACTGGGGGAAGTCATGGAAAGACCCAGTGGATGTCAACACTGAGTCAGTCACCTAAAGCAGGGTGGGGAGGCTCTATTTTGGAGCCTGAGTAGATCTTCTCTACGTTCCTTAAATTACACTGCTCACACAACCCACTGAGGTGCAAGGCCTCAGCACAACACAGTCCCTTGCAAACCTTGGAACTCATACCTCCATAAACTCCTCCATATCCCCTCCAACCCTGCGAATGCCAAGACAACTTCAGGGAGATCTGATAAGAATTGCTAATCATTTTGTACACTTGGCGGATAAAGCTCAGAGCAGGAGAAAACAGAAGCCCGGAGCTTCTCTGGAAGCCCCAAGGTACCCTGAGATCTTGCCAGAGACAGCATGCAATGTCCCTGTGCAGGCATGTGCCCTGGGTGTGCAACACAGGCAGGCATGTGCCCAGGGCGTGCGACACAGGCAGGCAGGCCAGCTTCTGCTTCTACATCAAGCAGAGCCCGAAAGTTGAATGTGGATTGTTCACTTCCTTCCCCCAGGCTGGGCACCAAAGGTCTTGCCTCCTCTAAGTCCTGCCACATTCTCCCTGTGTTCTATTGCTTCAAACAGTAGCATCCTACACAATAAAATTCCATTCTAGCAATTTCTTCACTGCCTTTGAGAGGGGAAAAGACATTCTCAGTTAAAGGGCTACTTTTTGTTATTGGTTTCTGCTTTTGGGAAATGACAACACCATCCTTTAGATTTCTTGAAGAAATAGAGCAGAGCCAAAGTAGGCTATGGCACCCAGCTGGGGTCCAAGACCTTGTTCATAATGCCTAAGGAACTTCAAAAGCTTACAAGGACAATTGCCTAGTGTTCTATGCTCATTGAAATCTAGAGGGCCTATGAAAACTAGGCCATGGATATAATGAGAGGCAAAAATACTGATAAATGAAGGGGAGATGCACCCAGGTATCCCTGGGAGCCTTTGCTTCCTACTTCCAGAACAAAATTGGATGGGAGCAGCAGCTTTTAGAAGACGTCAAAACTGCCCTGCAACTTTGGCAGTAGCCAACTTTGTTTTCTAAATTTAAAGACATCACGGCTTCTATAATCTGCCTCCCATGAAGCAAGGCTCTTTAAGTCTTAGATTTGTTAATAACTCAGCTTGTCTACACAGTTACTCTCCCTCCCTGAGAAAATCAGTTTACACATATGTAGAACAGGAAGACTGTGTGCCTCTGTAAGGTTTTTCTACCTGAAACACTTCCCCAATGGGGTCTTGGGTGGTGTGTATGTAGAAGATATTCTCGGGAATCCCTGATACGGATCAGAGGTTATCCCTGCCCTCCTGAAATTCAATAGCTACCAGAGAAAGTGAAATTTACACTGACTACACAGTGAAAAATAGCATAAAATTCACACACCAAAAAATGCAGGCCCTAGAGCTCCTAGCAATTCACCAAGTCCGATTTTCTCCTGACTGGCATACTTCCAGGAAAAGAGCAGCTCGGCCATTTCCAAGGCAAAACGTTGTTTTCATGCACATCCCTCCTTGAATTCACTTAGAGTTCCTGGCCCTTCACTGTCCTCTTCTCTGTAGGCTTCTCCTTTGGGACCAGGGTTCATTAGAATGACAGGAAACAGGGAAGCCACAGAAAAGAAAATGCAAAAGAATTATCTTTTGATACAGTAACTATGTCTAAATTCTCATTGGTATTCATTCATTCATTCATTCATTCACTCATTCAGCAAAAAAAGTTACTAAAATGTCAGTGTTAAAATATTTACTCGAACTAGTCAGGTACTGCCAGACACTAAGACTGCAGCAGTGAGCAAGATACACCAGGAGAAGTGGTGAGTGAATGAAGGCTGGTATTGTAACACATCACTACAAGCTCTGAGATGCGGGAATCACGGCACTGTGGGACAGTCACAAACACCTTCTCCTGGCTCCCAGCACAGTCAGGAGAGACTTTCTAGAGGAGTGACTTTAAGACAAGTGCAACAGAGTTGGCTAGCTGAAGTAGTGTGGTAAGCAGGCTTGGAACAGAGTAGGGGGAAGGCAGGTGGGGAGAGCAAACATACTACATTTTGTGGTGGGAGTTAACAGAAAGAAGGCTTGAGATGTAACTCAGTTGGCAGAGCAATCACCTAGTAGGCCCAAACCCCTGGGCATCATCCTCGCAGGGAGTAGGCTCAGCCAGGTAGCACATGCCTGTAATCACAACACTCAGAGACAGAGTCAGGGATCAGAAGATCAAGGTCATCCTCGGCCACCCTGGGCTACATGAGACCCTGTCTCAAAAACAAACAAGCAAACAAAAATCAGTTTGGGCACATTATGGAAACAGATGTGGTGGGAAGAGGCAGCAGGTCTGGGTTTACACTCTGTAAATAGAGGCAGCAGAGAGGGGACCACAGAGGATGAGACTACCCAGGGACCCTCTCTACACACTGTCACCATGCACAGGCACTGTGGGTGGGAGGGGCAGAGCACCTGTGCTCCTTGTCCACATGGAGGAGCTGAAGTGCTAAGGCCTCCTGGCCTCAGCCTGGTTGCCATTTTTTGGTTTTGATCATTCCTTGCACTATATCTGAACCCACCATATGCTAACAGATTGTGCTAACATTAAACATCTCAGATGTTGCACCCCCAAGATGACACAACCATCCCTGGTTGAGAGCCATTATTCTGTTTTTTATTTTTCATGTGTGCATGTGTGGTATGCATGTTCACATGTATGCAAGTTCACATGTAGAGAATGTGCCCATGTGGAGACTGAAGGACACCATCAGGTGTTATTCCTTAGGCACCTTCTTTTTGAGATGGGCTATCTCACTAACCTGGAACTCACCAGCAGGCCAAGAGGGCTGGCCAGAAAATCCTGGGAATCCACCTGTCTCTGTCTCCCCAGTTCCAGGATTACAGGCATGTGGTGTTTTATACGTGCATACTGGAGGTAAATTCAGACCTTGTGCATGTAAGGCAAGCACTTGACCAACAGAGCCATTTCTCTAACACTGAGAACCATATTCTATTTGTGTGTGTGTGTGTGTGTGTGTGTGTGTGTGTGTGACATGTGCGTGTGTCACATGTGTGTGCCCACAAAAGAGGGAGTCATGTCCCCTGGACCTGGAGTCACTAGCAGTTGTGTGTCCCCTGATGTGGGTGCTGGGATCTGAATTGAGTCCTCTAGAGAATCATGAGGCTGAGTCATCCCTCTAGCCCCAAACCATTAGAGCACACAAATGAGGCTGGCAGTGGCTTCCTTTCCTTCCAGGGTCTGTAGTTCTCAACTATCAATACAGCCTCAATTCCTTACCTTCCACTTTGTCCACACACTAAAGCAAGGATGACTGCTTTTCCTGTTAAATAAAAATCATTACTGTGCTGGAAGCAAACGAGATTTCTCTCATCACATGTGCAATGCTATACATTTCCTTTCAAACTAGTGGGTCACTGGTATCCAAATGATCATGATTCCTGTGATATCACAGCTCATTTCTGCCCAATTCTATGGATATTTTTGCCCCTGTCTTGGGAATCTGCCGTCCACTTGATGATTTAAAGTTTCTTCCTAAAACGGACACCACAATAATTAAATGAGAGGATGAAGAGATAACACAGCCGGAAAGATCAAATTCTGCTTTTGAAAAAGACCCAAGTTTGGCCCCAAGCACAGGTTAAGAGGCTCACAACGGCCTATAACTCCAGCTACAGAGGATCTGATGCCCTTTTCTGGCCTCTGAGGGCACTTGCACCCATGAGAATGTGTCCACACAGACACAGACACACACACACACACACACAATCAGAAATAAAATTAGGACCAGAGAGATGGCTGAGTGGTTAAGAGAACTAGTCGCTCTTCCTGAGGACTTGGGTTCATTTTCCAGCACTCTCACTGGGGCTCCCAACCATCTGTAGCTCAAGTTCCAATGGATAGGACGCCCTCTTCTGACTTCCAAGGGCACTGCAGGCATGTGGTGCACGTACAGGAAAAACATCCATACTTATTAAATAAAATAATGTAAATAAAATAATTTTTAAAAATTTAAGTAGATAAAAATAATCTTTCTAAAGAAACTAATTCATTTATCTCATGAATCTGCATCCCAAACTACATTCTGTGGCTAATCTGTAAAGAGATCTTTGGTAAATAAATAAATAAATAAATAAATAAATAATTAAATAAATAAATAAATAAAGGGAGGGAGTTTTCAACATGTAGCTAAGTGCAGCCAGAGCACAGTGGAGCTCATTTCCTTCGCTCCCTCTTTATGTACAAGTGTGGCAGCCAGGAGACTGTCTTCCCTCACTCAAATTACCCTGCCAGACAAAAGCAGTTTGTAGAAGAGCCCTGAGCATGTAATTTTATTACCTTAGCACTGATTTTAATATAATTCATGTAATTTCTTCCGCAGGGGAAAAGCAATTTTCCTAAACACCTGGTAAATGAGAGCTGATGGGTTTTGACTCCCACCAACCCTCCTTATAGAATTTTCTTCTAAAAGAAGCAGCACAGAGAGGGTCACTGGGACAGCCTCACCCACAGCACCTTCCCAAGTTGGCCAGTTCTTCTGCTACACCTCAGTGTAGACCAGACATAGTTCTGAAAACACCATCTTTTATAAGGCTGGAGCCAGGCAGGATTCAGGGAATCTGTCAGTCCTACATGATAGGCATTTGGGGTTGGAAAACTGCTGTTGGGGACTGCCTATATGTTATCAGATGAGTTCTGCACTGCCCCTGGCCTCCATCTACTCAGGACCAGCTGCATATCATTGCCAATTGTGACAATAAAAATGCCTACTCTTAAAAAATTACATGTATTAACTTGTATGTGGGGGTGCGCACATGCCATGGAGCACATACAGAAGTCACAGGACAGCGTGATGTTGGTGCCTTCCTCCCACTGTGACTCAAGTCACCAAGCTTGACAACAAGTTCCTACACCTGCTGAACAGTGTCACCTGCCCTGCCCCATATTTTTTACCGAATGAGAAAAATAGCAAATTTAATCTTTTGTTTCAGGATCTACTTCATTTATTCCTGAGACCCATCTAAATCACAGAGGGCCAAAAGCTGTGTGCAGTGCTCAGTTCATGAGCAATAAAAAGAAGCAGGTACCAGGTGAAGGAGAATAGCCCAAGTCTGAGACCTGAGCTCAGGCTAAGGCATTTGATTCTATAGTCAAGGTTCTGAGAAGGCTATGGAGTGAGTGTGTGTGTGTGTGTGTGTGTGTGTGTGTGTGTGTGTGTGTGTGCGCGAGAGAGAGAGAGAGCCTTTGGTATATGTGTGTATTGCTGTTGTTGTACTTAGGAAACAATTGAATTTGGACTCAGCTCCACCTGGTCTCCTTTCCTGTCTATGTTGCTTAGCAACTGGTGAACATGAGTAGGTTCCCTGATGCCTCTGAGCCTCACCTAGTTACATACAAAATGGGAAGCATGGTTCCTACAGGATGACAGAGTGGTACCCAGCCATGTGATTCTTATTACCTTCTGCTTCAGAACTGAGTCACTTCAGAATGTAGACAGAAGCGTTAGAATGATCCAGGTCACCATCATCTCTCACCTCGTTGATCACACAACCTCTTGAATGGTCTCTCTACTTATCTTCTTGCCCTGGCATCAGTTCTTCTCACATATGTGTCATTGTTCTCCTCCCTGAATTACATTCTCTAGCCATGCGACTTGGTACCTGTCCCCAAGGAAGTGCAATGTATTTACATATCCCTTGGTCTGGTCTAACCTTCAGCTTGTGTTAGTATGTAGTAGAAGTGATAACCATGCCAGTTCTGGGCCCAGACCACAAGAGATTTTCTGTGTCTGCATTCTCTTAGGTACTATGTGGCTTGCCCAAGCATGAGATGAGAGACCAGCACTTAGCATCCTCACTGTGATCCCACACATATGAAAGGACCAAGCCAATATTAGCAAAGCTGATCCAGAAGTAATGAATGAGTGAGCCCACCTGGGCCCAGCCTAAATCCCTGTTACAGCTCAGATACGAAACATCCTTCAAAATCACACGTGTTAAAGGCTTGGACCCCATGCATCAGAATTCAGAGGTGGGATTCAGGAAAGTGATTGGATCATGAGGGATCCAACTTCATCTATGGATTGAAATCTGTGGATGGAGCCAGAACCAGATGATTTCACTGGGACACAGTGGAAGCTAGGAGGCTGAGTATGGCTGGAAGAAGTAAGTCACCAGGGGACATGCTTTTGAAAGGCGTCTGTCTCCTGTCTGCTATTCTAGGCTGTACTATGCCCTCCCTCCACTACGCTAGGCCCAATATACACTAGACCCTCTGCTACACTAGGCCCTCTCTGTCGTAATAACCTGCTTCACCAGAGCTCACAGCAATGAGGCCAAGCAACACTGAAAACATCTGAAATCACAAGCCAAGATAAAAGGATTCTGTCTTAGTTAGGGTTTCTATCGCTGTGAAGAGACACCATGACCATGGCAATGCTTATACGGGAAAACATTTAACTGGGGCTGGCTGACAGTTCAGAGGTTCAGTCCATTATCATCATGGCAGGAAGCATGGTGGCCTGCAGGCAGACATGGTGCTGGCTACATCTTGATCAGAAGGCAACAGAAAGTGGTTTCCAACACTGGGTGGTATCTTGAGCATAGGAAACCTCAAAGTCTGCCCCCACAGTGACACACTTCCTCCAACAAGTCCATACCACTCCAACAAAGCCACACCTCCTACTAATGCCTCTCCTTATGAGCTTATGGGGGCCAATTACATTCAAACTACCACAGATTCTTTCCCCCCGTAAGTCATTTTTCTCAAGTACCTGTCATGGGCACAAAAAGTCTGAGGAACACAATCATGGAGCACAAAACATGAGCAACCCATAAAGTGTTATTTTTACCTGCGGGTTCTGAAATGTCCTGTCTTTTTCAGCAGCGGCTGGCTTGACCCTCTCGACTCCTACCCATGGGGGAGCCAGCATATTTGCTTACAAACACTTGTTTACAATTCTAAATCGGGTGAGGGTAGCATGCATAAGTGATCCCCTGATTATAACTCTGAAGATATTGCAGCTTATCACATTTAGAATAAAATTCAAATCCCAAAAAGCGATCTGCAAACTGTGTGGAGGGGCTCATTTTCCCACCTTCCCCCATGGCTAGGCCTGCTCCCGACACGCCGATGTCAGTCCTGTTGCCAGTGCCTGCCCACTCTGCTCCTGCTTGGCTACCTTGTAGTTAGTTTCTTCTGCCTGGAAGACTTTCTCCTCATTGTGTTGAAATGCCTAGTTTCTTTTTGCCATGGAAGTTTCAACTCAGGACAGCCAAAAGTCCCCCTTGTTCAAAGATACTCTCAGTGCACAATCATTTTATTTTCCTAAGAGTATGAGGTCATGGTTGGCATTGCACACTTGTGATCCCAACACTCTAGAGGCTGAAGTAGGAAGGCCGTTCCTTAGGACCAGCCTGGGTGTGATGTTAGCTTGACCGGCAGCTTGATAGGATTTAGGATTACTGTGGAAATAAAAGTCTGGGCAAATCTATGAGAGATTATCAAGATTAGGCTAAAGGAAGTGGGAAGACACCATTTGCTGGGCTGAGGTCCTGAACTGAACAAAAAGGAGAAAGCCAGCTGAGCATCATTGTCCATCCATCTTTGCTTCTTGCTTGTGGATGCAGTGTGCCCCGCTGCCTTGTGTTCCCGTGACCAATGATAGAATTTCTAGCCACTCCCCCATGACCACACATGCGCTGGCGAGACACTTAGTCATTTGGGGGGCCTTACATCCACATAATCCATGAGCTGTGTAGTCACGTAGTTTGCACGCATTGTGATCATGTAATCTATGCGCATGTGTGGTGTAGCTACATAAGCCCATATGCACATGTGCAGGGGACTCCATGAAAGGCGGATCCCATGTACCTCTCCCCTCTTTCTGCACAGTCTTTCCATAGGCCTAAGCACATCTCTTATGTCCCCACCCCCACCCCCCGCCACCTTCTCTTAATAAACTCTTATAGTGGGTTTTGTTGTGCCCCGTGACTTTTCTCATATGGTAAACAAAGCCGCATAGTGAAGAACCACCACCACATCCCCACCGTGAGGGCTGCATTCCCTCGGATAGACCTTTCCTTCCTTAAGTCACCACGTGTCCGGTCTTCGATCATAGCAATGAAAAGGGACTAGGCCCTGAGCTGCACAGCAAGGCCCTGTCTCAAACAAACACATTTAAAAACACTCTTCAGTCTCCCAAGTTTCTGAAATGGTGGCTGCTGCTCCACGGTGAGTGACCGCCTCTGAGGACAGCAACAGGTCTGCAGCAGTCCCCATCTCTAGTGCCTGCCCCCACTCCCTGCATCCCAGGGGCTCACCAAATAACTGCCTAATGAGTCAGAAAGGCAAGGTGGCCCTCTGGGTCAGGCCTCCCCTCTACCACATCCCCTGTTCACATTTCTTTCAGTCTGCAAGGCCCAGTGGCTCCTTGAAATACAAAGAGAAGAATACCCACAATCATTCCAATCATCGGGTGGAATTGGAGTTGAAGATTACATCACAGGCAAGGCAAATTCATGCTGTGAGGCCTCAGCTTAACTAAAGGGGGTTGATTGTGGTTGCCTCCTAACCCTACTAACAGATCATGAACGAAAAGAGAAAATCAAACTCCCACTCCCTTGGTGGAGCTCAGTGGGGGAGGTGAAGAGATGTTGCCTCTTCAAAACTCTGGAAACCTCATCTCTTAACCTTTTGATGCTTTTGTAAACAGCAAGAAGAAATGCACAAAAGAGCAAGATGTGATAATTTTTAAAAATCACTAGCAAGACGGCTTAGAGGGTAAAGGTACTTGCTGGGAAAGCCTGATGGCCTGAACTTGATCGCCAGAACCCCCAGATGAGGAAGAGAACTCACTGCTAAAAGCTGCCCTCCGACACCGCACTCACATCTCAGTGTGTGAGCACACACACCTTCACACTCACACCGTGGTGCGTGCACACCTACACTTGCACACAAACAAAGTAATAATGAGTTTTCTAAAGAAAAGCAGGATATGGTGACTTCTCCTGTCATCCCAGCATAACCAAGGCTAAGGCAAGAAGACCACAGATTCTAGGCCTGCCTGGGCAACTCAACATTACCCTGTCTCAAAATATTAAAGGAGATGTCTTAGTTACTTTTCTATTATTTTGATAAAACATTATGACCAAGTTAACTTGTAGAAGAAAGTGTTTAATTTGGCTTATGGTCTCAAGGTGGGGGTCAGGGGATAGAGAAAGAGAGAGTGTGTGTCTGGGAACAGCAGTCTTTTGAAACCTCAAAGCCCATCTCCAGTGACACACCTCCTCCAATAGGGCCACACTTCCTAACACTTCCTAAACAGTTCTACCGACTGGGAAACATATATTCAAATTCACGAGCTATGGAGGGCATTCTCATTAAACGACCATGGGGTGGGGACGCCTTGGGACGTAGCTCACTGGTAGAATAGCCACCCCCATTCTCAGGGCCCAGGTTTAATCACTAGAAGGGAAGGAGGAATGGAAGGAAAAAATGAATACATCCAACCTTTCTTGGAAGTTTATGACAAGGAGACTGTCATGGTTACTCGTTTGTCACCTTGACTGCATCTGCAATTAACTAGAACCCAAAAATGGCCTGTACACCTGTGACAGATTTTTCCTTAATTTGAAGTGGAAAGATCCACTTCCAGATCTTTTGAAGTGGGAAGACACACCTTTAATCCAGGTCACACCTTCTGCTGGCAGCCTATATAAAGAACATGGAAGAAGGAAATTTTGCTCTTTGTCTGCTTACCCTCACTCTAGATGGAATGTCCATTCCTTCACTGGCATTAGAACCTACTTCTCTGGGATTCCAGTGTCTACTGAAGACCAGCTGAGATATTCAGCCTTGTGGACTGAAAAACTACTAGATTCGTGGA
>CABHPH010150505.1:0-44144 GCA_902168325.1 Peromyscus nudipes
CACTGTACCCTAGACAGGAAGTACACATTGATATCATTTCATGTGCATTAAAATATCCAAAACCTGCCCTGCAGTGGTGGCATGGATACAATGGGACAGCTATTTTGGAAGACACTAACATGTTCTTAGCATATGGTCCAGTGCTTCTAGCCCCTTGGAATTTTCCCTGAGGACTTGAGAAATGACAATAATACAGTAATGTCTGCATGCATGCACATTTATATCAAGTTTATTGATAATTGGTAAAGAAGAAGTTGATCACAACATGCTTCACTGGATGGATGGATAGATAAAAATATCCATATTTTTTACATAGTGCTGAAGCTGAGATGCAATGAAAGAAATATTAGTGTTACTAAGGAGAAGAAAACAACTTGAAATCAGTGTACACTTTATGATCCCAAATACTGTGGGAAAGGCAAAAAGCGATGGTGACTGTAAAGAGAACAGTTGTCTTGAGGAGTTGAGGATGCAGACAAATGGCTAACAGAGAATCTTGGCAGAAGTGAAAATACCCTGTGTGATACTGGCCATGGTGGTTGAAAGGACTTGGTGGACTGTGGTAAGAGGTCAACTTCAAAGTCAGTCTGGACTATATAGAAAGGCCCTGTCTCAAAACACACACACACACACACACACACACACAGACACACACACACACACACACACACAGCCATTTATGCATATATATATATAATATATATATAGTATGAAACTATAATGATGGGTATATGTTGTTATACATGCAGCAGTGAACCCACAGGCAGGCAAAGCTGGACTTTGGATGATGTGACACCTGAATACAGGCTCATCCATTGTGAGACCTGCTCCTGAGAAACAGACATGAGGGGGAGACTGTGTTTCTGCCAGGCATGGAGTGTGAGTAAAGGCCATGCCTTCCTCCCGATTTGACTGTGAATGAAATCTGATCAGTGGGCAAACTCACTTGGCACAGGTTCTGCCACTTGGAAGGAAAGAAACGGTTCCCTCAAGTTGCCCTCTGGATGCCCTCAATATGCATGCCATGATAACAAGCTCCTGAGCATAGGTGTACACATGCACATACCACACAATAAATAAATGTTGAAAAATTTAAAAACCTTTTGTCTATGAAAACAAACTATAGACTGGGCATGTAGCTGAGAGAGTGTGAGGCCCTCTAGTTTAAAACCCAGTCTGGTAAGAGTAAAAATAATAGGGGTTGGGGATTTAGCTCAGTGGTAGAGTGCTTGCCTAGCAAGTACAAGGCCCTGGGTTCAGTCCTCAGCTCCGGAAAATTTAAAAAAAAAAAGAATAAAAATAATAAAATGAAATAAACATGATTTAGCAGCACAAAGTCATTGATCCTGCATTAGCAATCGTTTGGTGGACATGCTGGGCTCAAGTCACCCATACCATGTTGCTGCAGACCACCCCTTCCTCTCCTTCCCCTTTGCCCATGTCTATTATTTCTGCCACCTGCTCAATACCCGCTCAGTGCAGGTCAGAACAAGAGGCTCCGCTTCTGTTAGCAGTGCAGGTCATAGGCTGGGCACAGTTCAAAGGGGTTCTGTAGTTTCCACATAAGGCAGGCTCCACTCAGTCAGAGACATCCAGAGGGAGTCATTGAAGGAGACTTTAAAGTCAACAGGCATGCAAACAAGGGCTCAGGGTACCTATAATGGCTATAATATCTGTTATTTGGCAAAAAAAAAAAGTAGAAATTATTTCCAATGAAAAATCTTCCTCAATGTGTGTATGTTTTGTGTTAGGAATTTGTAGTCTTTTAAGTTTTGTTTAGTCATCTTTGAGCTCAACTCTGCATTCTGTTTTCCATTCATAGAACTATTGAGGCACCTATGACAGCAACTGATTTGACTTCAAGTATGATGTGCACAAGGGTGTGTCTCCCTATTTTATTCAGTGCCCTTCTGTGTCCTTCTGCCATTCAGCTCCTGCTCAACTAAGGTCTCCCACGGTGACAGGAGTCAACAGCACCACAGTCCATCTCTGGTGGCTTCCTCCTGCAGAAGTCAATGGTCCCTCTCCTGTGTACTATCTAGAAAGAAGGGATTCCTCTCTCCCAGCTCCCATGGCTGCTATGACAAAGGAAACCTGCTTCGTGGGAGATGGTTACTGCAGATTTCCCAGAACAGCTCACCCAGATTTTATAGGTAAGTGTATTTGACACTTTTATTTGAGAAGTGCTACGCCCCAAGGTGTTGTCTATTATTTTGATATCTCTTTACAATGAATTTTTTATGGTGTCTATTTATAGAAAAATGAACTCAGCCTTTTTATAATAGTAGCCTGATTGTGTCAACACATCCATCCCTTTAGGATTGTGTTGGGGGGTGGGGGGCAGATAGGAGGCAAGTGAGGAAAGGAAAGAGGGGAGAGCTCATTGGATCAAAGTGTGTCCTTGGGCAGCCTCCATCACTAGGTATTAGAGTATGCTACATCCTGTTGGCAAAAGGGTTTCAGAAATGCCTCCTGCCCACGGAGAACACTTGTGGTCACCAGAGCTTGTGGAAAGAGTCAGAAGGAGCATTTACCCTTACTGGGCAGAGGGTGACATCGGGTATCTGAGGGCCGTTTGATTTCCACCTCTGTAGCTGAGTCCACAACAACTGTTAACGTCTCCTGTTCTGTGGGAAGCATTGGGGGAGACTAGTCTCAGGGAACCCACCTTCTCCGGATGGCACTGTGGTAAAGCCAGGGAGGTTTGTGCCTGTCACAGGAACAGAGTTTAAAAGTGTTAACAAACGTGATGCAAACGACAGTGAAGGCAATATTGGGAAACATGAAAATCAATGCAAACAATATACATGTAAAGAGTAAGTTCCTGTGTGCTGTTCTGTTGCCGTGAAGAGGCACCATGACCAAAACAACTCACGTAAAAGAAAAGATTTAATATTTAATTGGACAATTTATGTCCAGACTTCATATTTCTGTTTAAAAAAAAATACAAGGGGATTGAAGAGATGGCCCTGTGGGTAACACATTTGCCATGGAAACATGAGGACCTGAGTTCAGATCCATAGAACCCAAGTGAAAGCCAGAGGTGGTAATGTGCAACTATAGACCAGTGCTCCGGCAGCATGATGAAAGTTGGAGACAGGAGAATACCCAGAAGCCTCAGGCCAGCCAGTCCGGCCTGTGTAACTGTGAACAACATGGAGGCCCTTCCTCAAACAAGGTGGATGACCAACAGGACCCACACCAAAAGTTGTCCTATGACCTCCACATGCTTATCATGGCATGAGTGCCATGCTTACACACATGTACACACACACACACACACACACACACACACGCTTATCATGGCATGAGTGCCGTGCTTACACACATGTACACACACACACACACACACACACACTAAGGTACACAATGTGTAAGGTTTATGTTATTACATAAACTCAGATATTGGCTTAATCTGTGAGAAAATTTTGGTAAAAATACCATATTTTAAAAATATTAGTATGTAAAGATAAGGAAATGGAATTTGAGCTGGAAAATCCAATGTGGCTGTTTTGATTTTACCTAAAAAAGTAAACAGTTGGCTTATGGGTAAGACTGACTGCCAATGTACGCTTGTCGTAAATCATGATTACCTGTTAGCTGAGATATATTGAGATTAATGTGTGCTTAACTATTTTCCCCACACATCAAAATCATCATAATTAAAAATTGAATTCAAGTTCCCCAACATGCTGAACTTCTGCTTAATATCTTTTATGATGGAGAAACAACAAAAGAAAGTCAATGTAGGTTATGAAGAGGAAGTCTCAGCTAATGGACTCTTTCTCAAAAGGAAATAGAAGCTGTCTCTCTGGTTGAACATCGGCTTGGGGCACATTTCTTTCAGGAAACAGCATTCTGTCTCCATTTGGTTGGGGCTGGCTACTGTAAGCATGTCTGATCGGTCTGCAGGCCAGCCAACAGGCAGGTTTCTGAATGGGATCGCCTACTGTTGCTGTGTGAAAAGATAGAGTGGTCTGTCCATTCCTAATAAATTTAGTCATCCTTGCTGTCTCCCTCACTGGCCTCATCCTCTGAGGTGCAAGGGCCAGGGGCAGATGCAGAGTCTGGGAGCAGTTTCAAATTCCTCTTTTAAAAACTTAAGCCATAAACACAGACCTCACTGAGCAAGATCCTTCTGTCTACCACACAGTCTCCAGCTGCACAGAATGTACTTGGGATGCACATCCCAGTCTCAGGGGCTGTGGTCCCCAGAGCATGGCTGATTTTCCTGAGAAAAGGAAGGGGCGTGGCTGGTTTTCACTGTGTACTCATAGCTTGACTTTACATGAGATTCCTTTTCTCTCTCTCTCTCTCTCTCTCTCTCTATATATATATATATATATATATATGTGTGTGTGTGTGTGTGTGTGTGTGTGTGTGTTAAATATTATGTGACTGTGTGTGTGAGTGTGGGTATGTGCACATGCATGGGCATTCTGGTGTCCACAGAGATCAGAATGGAATTCCAGTTCCTGGAGTTGGAGTTATAGGCAGTCATGATCCCCACCCCCATCTGGGTACTAGGAATTGAACCCCAGTACCCTGCAAGAGCAGCCAGTGCTTTCATCTCCTGCACTGTCTCTGCAGCCCTCCTTTTAATTCTTAAAACAACCTTCATAATTGGCTTGATCCTTTGGCTTAACTGCCAGATTTGGTTAAATGATTTTATTATTTTATTGAGATGGGTCATTTATCTACATTTATGCATTTATACAATTAGTGAGTTAGAACAGATTTTTCAAAGCTACCTTTGTGTATGGAGAGTATGATATTGATGTGCATGTAGGAGCGCTCGTGTATGTGTGTGTGTGTGTGTGTGTGTGTGTGTGTGTGTGTGTGTGTGTGTTGTGAATGGTATATAGGTCAGAGGACAACCAGGGGTATCATTCACTGGGCACCATCCAGCTTCTCTTTGAGTAGGGTCTCTCACTGACCTTGAACTTACCAAATACACTAGACAGCCTGGCCAGAGAATCCCACAGATCTTGTCTCTACCTTACCAGCACTGGGGTTACAAGTGTACACTACCCTGCCTAGTTTTGTTTTAACTTGTGAATTTTGTATTTCAAACCGAAGTTCTTATGCTTGCAAGGCGAGCACTGTTCTGACCCAAGAGGTCTCCCCAGCCCCTCAAAACAAACTTCCCAGCTTTCTTTAAATATTCACCTTCCCTAAACAGGGAGCTAAGTGTAACCAATATTACTTAGATTTTTCGTTTATTCCTGCCGGTGCCACCCTCGAAAGGCACTAGGAGACAGAACTGTGCAAGTGGCTCACCCAAGGTACTGGGACTGTTGATGTCAAGTTGGAACCAGGCACTGAACTGATTCTGAATCAAGGACTTGGAGTTGGCCACACTATAAAAGGAAATTCCTGAAGACTATTCCTTCAAAGTTAGGAAATACACAAAAGTAGTGATTATGAGAAGTAGGTGTGTTGGTGGAAGCTTCTGTCCTGCCAGCAGCTCCCAAATAATAAACACACTGAGGCTTATATTAATTACAAATGCTCAGCCAATAGCTCAGGCTTGTTACTAGCTAACTCAAATTAACCCATATTTCTTATCTATGCTTTACCATGAAGCTTGGTACCTTTTCTCATTACAGCATGTCCATTTTGCTTCTCTCTGTGTCTGCTTGTGACTCCTGACTTCACCCATCTTCTCCCCAGTATTCTCAGTTTGGCTCTTCCACTTCAACTTCTCCTGTCCAGCTATCGGCCGGTCAGCTTCTTTATTAAACCAATCACAACAACATGTGTTCACACAGTGTAAGGGACTATTCCACATAGGTCACATGCTCATCACCCAGAGCTCTGAGACAACCCTGCTGCACGATTTGGGGTTTACTTTTTGGTTAATTTGTTTGTAGTTAACTAAGTTCTGCCAGATTTGATTTTTTGTTTGTTGGTTTGGTTTGGTTTGAGTTTTTTCCCCTTGTTTGTTTATTTATTTACCATGTTTCCAAGGACATTTGAAGGTAGATTTTCCTGTCTGGCAATTAGTTTCATGGAGATATAAGGAACTGGATGGCTGGGTGGGCAGGAAGCCCAGCTCACACTCATCTATACTTCACATAGTTCTTATGTTTGGTGTCCAATCTATTGAACAAATCCCAGTGATCCCTAATATGATGTATCTGCTCTTAATGTCAAGACAAACCAAGATGTTCCTTATTTTTAACAATTCTTTTCAAATCTGAAACATTCACTAAAATGTTTCCCAAAACATGAAGAGAAATGAAGTTTAAACATAAAGGCAAACAGATGGTGATGTAGCCAACATAGGTTTATCTGGGGGAAAATACCAGACATCTGCCCCCTCCCCATTAATGATGGGTTATGTAACCGTGCTCATAATACCTTCCAGGCTCAAGAGCAGCGTGTTCAAGTCTCAATATAAACTCTCACTGCCACAGTAAAGAAAACCTGACTCTACTGTTCAGTGCTCTCAAATTTATACCTGGCAGCATGGAAACAAAGCACAGAGATATAAGTTCCAAATGCTGCTTAACATTGCAAATTATTGATATCAGGATTATGAATTCTACCTTCAAGAAAAATAATGAGTCCGATTAAGCTTTGTTCTTCAAGACATGCTTGTATTGTTTTGTTTTCTGATACATGGAGTTTTGAAGGTTCTAATCCTTAGGTTGAATATATTATAGTATCAGTCATTTATTTATTTTGCAGTATAAATTCATGACTATGAATTAACTCCTCCATGTCTTTATGAATAAAAGTGAGGACTTTGGGAGCAGAGTAAAGGCACTTATTGTAGATCTACATTGCATTATTTATTAGCTAAATGCATTTGGACAAACTTACTCTTTTCTGCAGCCTCATTTCTCTTTCTTTACATTTGGCATAATTACACTGTATTAATTACTTGCAGGTAGGAGAGGATGAATGGAAGGGGATAGTTCAGATAATACACTGTGCTCTGTGCCTGCACACATGCTGCTCAGCTCTCTTTAAATGCCAGCTACAAGCTGCCACAATTTTTAATATTCAAATGCCTACTATAAGTGGGGGTTTTTCTAAGTAAGAATTTTCTGTAATATTAACAGATGATCAATGAATGTTGAATTAATTCATTCATTCTTATAGATACAAGATATGTTTGGCTAAGGGTTATCTCAGGGATAAGTTACATGGAATTTTCTACACTAAAATGTGATGCTTGATTTTGCTATGGGTAGCTAAATGGATCGAATACTAAGCAAACAACTGGGCAGCAGGTCAAATAGTCCTCATCAACTACAGTGCTTTCTATCAAATGCCAATGCTTTCAGTTCTTCAAGTTCCATTTCTGTGATTGTGGAGTATTTATGCAGTTCCCTCAAATTCAAATTTGGGTTATTACCAAACATCAGGTTGTTTAACACTCAGGCAGATATTAGCATCCATTTATTTAATTCAAATTTTATTGTATGTGTAACCATGTATGCAGGAGCCTGTGGAGGTCAGAAGAGGGCATCAGAGCCTGTAGAGCAGGAATTACAGGTGACTGTGTGAGCCACCATATAGGTCTGGGAACCAAACCCTGGCCTTTGCAAGAAGAGCATGCACTCATAACCACTGAGCCACCTCTCCAGTCCAAATCTCAGGAATTTTAAATCAACTATTGGGTTTTGACTTTTTCATGTAACATAATGTTTATAACTTAAAACTCATATAAATTTACTCTTCTCTAATGATCTGAAAAATGTGACATAGAGAGAACACATCACCATAAAATGACTATTTTGTTCTTGGGATGGATTAAGCAGGTGAATAAAGAAATGGAAAATTGAAAATTATTTTATGATAATTGGGCAATCATACAGGCACCATGAAGCAATGCTCCCTGCTTGCATGCAGACAACAGTACTTTCTCTCTCCAAACCAGCCTCCTCCCTCTTGTCCAACTCAAAGGGATATCAGTGCATGCTGGGAGGAGGAAGTAAATCATGTTCACGTTTTCCCCCAGGAATGCAGAATGAACCTATTTGATTTACACAAAGAATTTTGTTCTTTCCATGTAAAGGTGAAAATCTGAAATCTGCTCAGACTGGCATTCCAAAGGTGACCCTCCTTCTCCTTGTCACTCTTCGCCTGTTAGTAAAACAAGCCCATGATCATTTGAGGGGAGGTTTGACTGCCATAGTATCCAGATGCCAATCACTCCAGCCTTTTAAACTCCCTGCGCTGCTGACCCTGCCCAGGAAGCAGCGATTGCCTTTGGGGAGATCTTTGTAGCAGCCACTGGGGAGACGAGTGCACACAAGCATCTGCTTGTAATTCCACTGTGTTTGTCTTCAGGAGAAATGTGATCAGTGATACTGAGTACCCTGCAGATGACACTCCATCCTTTCCTCATGATGCTCAAGGACACTACATGGCTGTTGCTCATATTTGTCTCATGGACTTCCCTTCCCCAAAGTGCCAAGCAAAAACTCTTTAGGATACAAAACACAAGTAATTAGCAAGTATAAAAAGAGAGATACACCCCAATCCAAATCAGTAGTCCTTAAAGTCGTGCATTTTATATCTTTTACTGTATGGTGTTTATGCTTTACTATTATTTTTTGGTGGCTGGGGCATTTCTTACTTCTTTAAAATAAACCTGATTCTAAGCAGTTAGAGCAAAGGCTCTAGTTGAGTAACCTTCTACAGACAGACTAATTAGGAAAAGCACATTAATTCTGACCTTTACTACCCCTGATGTCCTGGTATTTGTTTTCCTCATAGTAGAAGCAAGTAATTTAAGAAAGTGCTTTAAGAAATAATAAAGAATAATGACCTACATTTTTACAAGATAGATTTCAGTTACAAATTTTGCTTAACCTTTGATATTCGATATTGGCTTTCATTATTGGAAAACAAATATATGGATCTACTTTGTGGCCTAGCTGCGAAATATACAAGCATAGTGACAAAGAAGAGAAAAGGTAAGTGATGCAGCAGGAGAGCCCAGGACTGGTGGCCTTCGGACCATGAGGAGATGCTGACGGGCCAGAGAGATGGCTCAGAGGTTAAGAGCACCAATTATTCTTCCAGAGGTCCTGAGTTCAATTCCCAGCACCCACATGATGGCTCACAACCATCTGTAATGAGATCTGGCACCCTCTTATGTGTACATAATAAATAAATAAACCTTAAAAAAAAGAGGAGATGCTGACAGCACCAGGGGAGATGAGAATGTCTGGTTGGGTTCACCGGTATAGCCTGAGAGGGACAGGGTCTATGTGATCCCCCCAAAATAGCATATGTCAGGCCATGCTGTGAAAACAAGACATCTCAGGAGCAAAATTTGCCATGATCATCTTTGCTAGCTATAGTAAGAGGTTCTAAGTAAGAGATGGGGAAATGCTTTTAACATGGCGTCAATGGCATGATGAGGGAGGGCCATTTCCCCCATTTACCAACCATCATAAAGGCTGATTTATGAAGACCCATGATTAAGTCTTTACATTTCAAAGCCATTTATTTGGTGAATGCTTTTATCATATTGCCCTTTGTTTGAAATAATTTTAAAAGTTGTGGTTTTTATCACAGTGGTAGACAGAGTGCTTACCAAGAGCAAGGCCCTGGGTTTGGTTCTGAGTACAAAAAAAAGGAAGAAGGAGGAGAAGGGGAGGAGGGGGGAAGAAGGGGAGGAGGAAGAGGAAGAAGAGGAGGAAGAAGAAGAGGAGGAAGAAGAAGAGGAGGAGGAAGACTAGGAAGAAACATTAATTTTAGTCACCAGTAAGGTAAGTGTCCCCAATCCTGTCACTAGGAAATAATATTTTCACAGAACCAAGCTCTTGGTTCACTTCAAACTCTACGAATCAACTCAAAGCATCTGCCTGCTGTATTTCTCTTATCAATAAACAGATACATTATTTCTTGATATGCAAATATACACATGTTCCCACATGCTCATGTCACACTCACAAGCTCATGATCAGATGTTCATGCTTGAGCTGTCTGGTGACTTTTCAAAGGATGAGTTGGGCAGCCATTCTGGTATCATCCCAAATACTTCACTGCTCTAAACACATTGGCATATTCTAATAGCATTCTCTATTTCTATAGCACATGTTAATTTATTTCCTGTTTTCATCCAGTTTCAATAAGTATAGAGAGGAACTTGCAAAAGAAAAGAAGTTGTAATGCTTGCTGTGGTCATTGAAGCCTTCCTTTTGATTTTATAAAGTGAACTATTTTGCACATGTTTTCCAAATAATTATTTGGAAATATTTAAAGTATCATACTCAGTTTTATATTAGACATCCCTAAAAGCATAAATTTGTTTTTTTATGCAGAAAAGATTCTGCATCATATCACCATTGAGATATTCTCCATTTTCAAGATGACTTTAATGTCATGGAAAGATGTGCTAACTGTTGAGTGGGGAATTTTCCAATAATATTACCCAGACCATATGTAAGGCACACCTATGAAGTGGGCCTACAAACATGGCCCTCGAGCTTTGGTTAGTGGAGCCAGAGACGGAAGCTCAGTTACTCCCATACTCTTGACTGAGGAGTGGTCTCAGCTTTGTTCTTTTTGGAATGAAATGAAAGTTGAAAGGAGAAGCATTTGCAGACTGGGGAGATGGAGAGGGAACACCTGCTCAGACTCACAGACATCCAAGTTATCCTTTCCGTGTGACCCCACTCATTTGTGTCCAGATGGAAAGGGCACTTTGAGGAAGTCATAAGAGATTCCTAGTGAGCATGTGGAAATGTTTTTATGACTCCCCACTCCAATGCAGTCAGGAAACTGGAAAACAATAGCTGCTTTGAGCTCAGTCTGTAGCTAGAGTTTTCCTGCCTGGCCCACAGTCAGGACAAATCTCTGCCACTCGCCATTCCCATAGCCACTCAGACCCAACCAAGTAAACACAGAGACTTATATTGCTTACAAACTGTATGGCCGTGGCAGGCTTCTTGCTAACTGTTTTTATAGCTTAAATTAATCCATTTCTGTAAATCTATACCTTGCCACATGGCTTGTGGCTCACCGGCATCTTCACATGCTGTTTGTCATGGTGGCGGCTGGCAGTGTCTCCTCAGCCTTCCACTTCCCAGAATTCTCTCCTCCTTGTCCCGCCTATACTTCTTCCTGCCTGACCACTGGCCAATCAGTGTTTTATTCATTGACCAATAAGCAACATGTTTGACATACAGACCATCCCACAGCATCAGTCTCTGTTCTTTGCTTTCTTCTTCTGCACTTGTTCCTTCTTCCATGCTTTCCAACACAGTGACAGCATAGAGCCCCTGAGCTGGGACTCCATGAAGGGTCCTCACCCTCTAGCACTTGGTCCTGCTCTGTCCACTCTTATCCTTGCCTTAGAACTCTTATTTGTAGCTGCTGTGTAGAACTGACCTGTCTGGGCCTCTCTGTGAAGTTCTCCTCTTCTGTAGGCCATTCTCCCACTGGTCATCTTTCTTCTTGCATTGTTGAGAACCTTTCAATATCTTCCCAGCTCTGCACCAGCTCTTGTCTCTTGCCTTTCAGCCTCTTCTCTCCACACAAACATTTCTTGCTTTCTTATCCAGTTCTCTGTTCATCTTTGGGTCCAACTGCTTTGCCTGTTGTATTCCATTCCTAGGATGCTCGGGTCTAGGGACATACCGCTCTTCTTGCCGATCATCAATCTCTTGATGTTTGAAGCTCATTTTCATCTTCTTAGCTAGCTAACTGCTGCTCGTCATTAATGTGCTAGCTTCAGTGTTCCTCTGATGATTTTCCCAGCTACACTCAGCTTTCTCCCACACCAAGTCCAGGTTAGACATGTCTCTTACATGCTTCCACAGAAATTACGAATTTCTCTATCTTAGCCCTTACTACACTCTATTGAAATGGGCTGTTTGCTGCTGTTTTCCATGGACTGAAATCATGACTGTCTTTTTGATAATTTCAACACTATTCCTTACACAGTGTAAGGCACACAATAAATGTCCAGAAAAAAAAAACTTACTGATTAATAATTAACCGAGTGATAATAAAGAAATAATCCATAAGGTGGGTTGCTTAACTATAAGAATTACTTAACAATAAGATTTATTATGCATTAGAATATGTTATACATTTTTAAAAGCCATCTTTTCGAATTCACTGATAGTGTAGAATGAAAATTCAGTTGCTTGGTCTTTCTTGGCTTTACATGTAGAAGTAGGTGTATTAAAGCTGGGTATTACTGAGACAAAATATTAAGGAGACTTAATTAGTGGTGAAGTTGCAGTTTGGGCCACATTGTTAGGCCGGTGGCTGTTGTCTGTTCCACCATTGTTAATCAGTCTATTGCTTGAAGGCAGGTTGTCATACATCTCTTAGGTTAGAATCTCAGGCTTATTAAATTTGGAGGTTAATGAATATTTGACACTTTTATTCATACAAATCATTAAAGCTTACTGCAATAGGTTTAAGATGATAGTCATAATAAACATATATAGAACAATAAAGAACACTTTTAATCTTGGAAGTGGTTTATAAACAATAATGATCAATGCTATGGATGTATTCATGGTACCACACTGATTGACTCCAAGTCAAGGGCATTGGGGGTATTGATGGATCATAGTCTGGTGTAAGAGGTAGTGGTGACAATGGTAATAGTGCTGGTTCCTGTGTCAGATTCCCATAGGGTAAAATCTGTCTCCCATCATGATGTAAGCAGATTGCCTATGTCCCCTTTCCTGTTTTGAATCTATTTTTTGATGGGGACCATGTATTATCAACAGGTGTCAATGCAGGAGTCTATTGGCAGGGTTGCCAGACCACACCTGGGGGATTGTTAGCACATGCTTATGGCTGGTGTTCTGTAAATCAGGACTTGAAGGGAGGGCCCTTCATTTCGTAAGTATATTTTATATACCTAAAACACATAAAGCTTGATGGCACTATTTTTATGACCTTTATCTCCAATAATCCCATGACCACTCATTTCATTTCATCCAACCTACAAACTCCTAATGTTATTTATTAATTATTCCTTCTTCTTTCTCTGGAGGCTTACATGACAGTTCCACATTTACTGACTGAGTTTCAATGTCCGAGTGCACTTGTAACCATAATTCCAACTTCTTCCCTATTGTTCCTAATCACTTTTCTTAAAATGTAAGACTCCCTTATTGTGTTCACTTTCCAAACTTCGAGTCACTCATTGACCTACAATGAGAAGAAATTTTCTCTTCCTCCTCCTCCTCCTCCTCCTTCTACTTCGTTTTTTATTTTATTTATTTATTATGTATTTTGAGACAGGGTCTTACTATGTAGCCCTGGCTGTACTGGAACTCGCTTTGTAGACTAGGCTGGCCTTGAACTCACAGAGATCTGCCTGCCTCTGCCTCTGCCTCCTGAGTGCTAGGTTTAAAGTCAGGTGCTACCACCACCCTTTCTTTGTTGTAAATGCTTCTTGAAGATCACTGACTTTGCAAACAGTGAACACATATATAGAGTATATGTCATTATAGAGTAAATGTCATTATAGAGTAAATGTCATTAGGGTCACCATGTCCTCTTGGGGAACAGGATAGAGCCACCATATCCTCTTAGTGAACAGGATAGTGCCACCATGTCCTCTTGAGGAACAGGCTAGGGATACTGTGAACTCTTAGGGAATAGGGTAGGATCACCATATCCTCTTAGTGAACGGGATAGGGCCACCATGTCCTCCTGAGGAACAGAGTAGGGTCACCATGTCCTCCTGGGGAACACAGTAGAGTCACCATGTTCTCTTGGGGAACATAGTAGAGTTACTATGTCCTCTTGGGGAACAGGATAGGGCCATGTGTCCTCTTGGGGAACAGAATAGGGTCACTGCATCCTCTTATGGAACATAATAGGGTCACTGTGTCCTCATGGGAGACAGGATAGTGCTACCATGTCCTCTTAGTAAGAGGAATAAACTCAATATGCTCCAACATGTGTGTCCTTCTATTTTCTGCAACCTGTATTTTAAGCCTCTGCTTTGCTCTCTATTTCATTCAGTCCATATATAGCTCTCCTTCAATTTCACCTCATTAACCAGACACTGAGATTAGTTTGATCAACAGGATATTCAACAAAGCAAGTACAGTCCCCAATGCAAAGACTTTAAAGTACCACAGTGAAATCATTGGTTGCTTACAGAAGTGATGGTAAATGATTCCTATGTCTTGACATGAAACCTACCACAAGCCTCTTGACAAGACAAATTTGTTGAAAATGTAACTAATTATAAAGACATTATTAAGGCTGGATTGGTAGTACAGACCAATAATCCCAGAAACCTGAGCAGCTGAAGGAGAAGCAGACGCAGAAGGAGGAGGGGGAGGAGGAGGAGAAGCAGGAGGAGGAGGAGGAGGAGGAACAGGAGCAACAGGAGGAGAAGAAGAATTGAGGAACATCCTGTGCAATAGTCTAAGATTAGGGATAGACTGGATAATTTGATTATACCCTAAATTTTAAAAAAGGATTGGGGATTCAAATAAATATAGTTAATGTCCATCATGAGAAAGGTCTTGTGCTCAGTTCCTAGTACGCATGTACACATATGCACACATGCACACAAATATTATAAAAGAAAGAGGAAAAAATATAATTGTGGGTTTTTAAATAAAAATGTAAGTTGTTTATGCAAGATATACCTTCAAGGTAACTTACGTAATTGTATTAATGTCAGAAAAATTAGAGCTATAAAAACCAGACTAGTAAACTTTAAGATGTTAAGTGGATATAGAAACAACGATGGGACTTGCAGGCCTGGGTCTCACATCCTCTAGGAGAACTTCAAATTGCAGGACAGTACCTCCAGGCTTGCAGTTCAAAAGGGAAATCTTGTAGTTACACAGGGAAATGAGCATGTTTGGGTACCATTCACTAGTTAGGAGAATGCTGGCGGTCTGGAGACTGATTAGGGAGGGACTAAGAAGGAATCTAGAAAAAGAGAGGAGATATTCAAAGAAGAGGAAGAAGGGATGCTTATCACATAGCAGTGTATGGCCCAAGACTGGTTTTGTTTATTCCTTAAGTGAAATATGAAATATATATATATATATAGTAATGATACTAATACTATTAATAATAATAAAGAAGAAGAAAAAGAAAGAAGAATAATTTATCTGATGTTGATTTAAAACAAAATGAACTTTGTTAAGAAATTAAAAAGAAATAATTAAACAAACCACTGATCTACACAACAAAACTTAAATCTACTGTATGTCACACTGTCCCTCTCAAGAGTGTTTGCCTAAGAAAGTGAAAGAAGTCACCTCCACAAAAAGGATGTACAAAAATAGTCATGACACTTTCCTTCATGGTTTCCCCAGACTGGAAATCATTCAAATGGCCAACATTGGGTTAGTGCATTGAACCTAAAGGAGGTTCATTCACACAGTAGACTACTAAGCAAAGCAACGGGATAGACCAATAAGAGCAGCATGGGTAACTCCAAATTCCTATACAGAAAAAAAGAAAACCAAAGAGAACTCATTGCTAATTGCATGCATATCATCTTTAAAGGACAAAGTTATTTAGGGGACACAAAGGACCAGCCTGAGGCAAATGTTCTGTATTGGTGGAGGTGATGGCATTATGGGTGTATTAGTCAGCTAGGACAGGGTTAATTGTACTCTGTGAGCTGATGCATTGTAATTCACATATGCTGTACCCTAATAAAACTGGTAAACAAAGTTACCCACTTTAAGCTCAACCTTCCAAATTTTCATCTAAATAAATTAGTATCTGGCATTCCACAGACTTAATAGAAATGACTTTCATTAAGCTATGCTGACATTCTATACAGCTTATGGTTTTAATGATTTATTATTTCTTTGTGTATGTGTGTATGTGTGAATCAGTGTGTATAATTTCATATGCAAGCGCAGAGGCTAGAAGAAGGCATTGGTGTCTTCTGCTATTTTCCACTTATTTCTCTGATGCAACACCTCTCCCCAAACTAGGGAGTCATGGTTTGTTTTTGTTTGTTTGGTTGGTTGATTGGTTGGTTTTTGGCTATGCTGGAAGCTGGAAGGGCCCTGTGATCACAGCATGGAGTTGGGGGGGTGTAGAATGCCTGGTTTGTTCCATGGGTGCTGGAACTCATTTGTCATTCTCATAACTAGATAACGAGAGCTCTTAGCCACTAGTCATCCCTCCAGTCTATACCTTGTACAGTATCACTAGATGGACCCATTTTTTCTCTACAGAATAGTTTTCCTTCTGATGTCATACATAACCAGGCCAAAATTTGTATAAGCCAAAGTGACTGTAGTTTTTATGTCCCCAGGTATTTCTCCTAATAAGGAATTCTGTCTAAGCCGGGCATGCACACTTGGATGCACAGCTGACAAGTTCTTGCCTTGATGACAGCAGCATTTCTCTAATGTATTTTTCAAGGCACACATAATTGGTGTTAATGTGCTATGTTATTCATTTTAACTGTGAGAAAAATAGTTTGCTGAAAACTGGTTTCTTCTGCATACTTACAAATTCTGTCATGACACACACAAAAAAATTAGAGAAATGTAATTAAGGATTGCAAAATCAATTTGACACTCCCTTAAAATGTGTGGCACAGAGGTGGCCGGCAGCCGCCTCCATCACTTTCTGTAGTCTCCTTGTTTACTTCATAAATTCGTGCAAATTAGGACTCTAATTTCCAGAGCTGTTAATGCCTCATTAAAACCTGCAGTGCATCTCCTATTTCGAGTTCCTTTTTTTCTTGTATCTAACATGCAACATTATCTCTCTTATGTGGCTATCTATATGGCAATGCATTTAGGGAGATGGATCTAAACTACTTACGAAAACTCTTAAAATTGCCTATTTCTGGAAAGAACATGACATCACGAGTTGTTTTGAAGTGAGTTATCTCTCCATTACTTTGTGTTCTAGTTATTGGCATTTGTGTCTCAGTTGTCTGGCTGTTGTGTTCTGTGACTATGTTGCTGGGATATAGCAGGCTGACAAACTCTGCTCACATAGGCCCTGTGAGCTCAGAGTTCACAGATGGTTGACTGTTTTAAAAATTATTTATTTGCCTATTTATTTTTATGTGTACATATATGTGTCTTTGTGTGGGTGTAAGTACCCAAAGAGGCCAGAAAATGGTGTCGAATCTCCTAGACCTGCAGTTGTAGGCAGTTATGGGCTACCTGATGTGAAAACTGGTAACTAAACTCTCATCCTCTGAAAAAACAGTATGTGTTCCTAATTGCCGAACCACCTCTCCAGCCTAAGGGTCAACTTCTTTTAACCATTAAAATGTGCTATTTTCTGCTCCAACAGAAACCAACAACCAGCAGAAGCAATTTTTAAATTGTAAAGTAGATTTGGACGTGACTTTAAAACAATAGTGTGTGAGGGGCCTGGAAGCTAGCTAAGCACTAGTTGCACACACCAGATAACCTGAATTCAATCCCCAGAATCCACATCAAAAGCTACCCGTGGTGGCATGCATGTGTGGTCTCATCACTCATATGGAGAAATGGCAGAGAGAGACAGGAAATTCAGAGCAGTTAGCTTGCAATACTCAGCATGGAAGAAGCAATGAGAGGGATTCCTCTTCAACAAGGTGGAAGGTGAGAATAGAATCCCCAGCTCTTCCCCTGACCTCCACATACTCGCTGTGCATTGTGCAAGGATCATGCCAGAGCTGATCTGTGATCTTGTATTCTAGAGCACCATTGTCGCTGGATATGATTTTTATTCTTTCTTTCTTTAGATATATCAGCCACACAATCCAATCAAAGATTGTCACCTTGAAGAGAAGCCACTGGCATAGGAATGGAAGGAGAAACCATGGGAGTAACCTAAATTACTCAGAACCAGAGCAAGATCCTAGCAGGCCAGAGTGAAGAAGGAATCTCCACCAACACAGGCTAGTGTAGAAAGGGCTCATGGCTTAGCTCATTGGCACCAATATAAAATGTAGCCCTATAGGTAGGTAGGGAAAAAACAGTGACAATTTCATCATTTTTCTATGGCCCAGTATCTGGCAGAACTGCTTTTAAAGCCTATGTAATTTATAATTTTAGGTCCTTCTCGAAATCCCTGTATAAAATCAATTGCCAATAAGTAATTATAATGGAATAATAATTTATTGGAGTTTATTTTTCAATTTGAGTTCTCTTAAAAAATGATATCCTTAATGCTATGTGGATTTTTAATTTTTTTTATTATTTTTAATTGTATGTATGTGTCCCTGCTTGTCTGTGTGTGCACCACATGCATGCAGGTCCCCAGAAGAGGCCTTCAGATGTCATGACACTGTAGTTATAGACAGTTGTGAGCCACCTGATATGGGTGCTAGGAACTGAATTAGGCTCTTCTACAAGAGCAGCAAATGTCCTTAACCACTGAGCTAATCTCGGAAACCCCTAAGATGAGTCTTTACTCATTTGTTTCTGTGTGTCACATTGAAGATGTTCCTAAGTATAG
The DNA here is from genome assembly GCA_902168325.1 of Peromyscus nudipes. NCBI lineage: Eukaryota > Metazoa > Chordata > Mammalia > Rodentia > Cricetidae > Peromyscus > Peromyscus nudipes. The sequence continues at coordinate 18,397 of CABHPH010150505.1, forward strand.
AAATTACATATGCAATGCAGAGCATGTCATTTTTCTCCCTCAATCATTCTTCAGCCTCCAAGAGGGCTGAACTTCAGCTGTGGGTCATTTCTCACCTGAGTAAAGCAGAGATTTTTGGCTTTGTGGCCCAGGTACTTGACACTCTGCCACTGTGTACAACAACACCACATTCTTACCCTGTCCTCTAAGGCTGAGTGTGCGCCCAGCAGTGCTGGGTGCCATCTCCACGTCCTGTCCTTTTCAGTCTTGCTCCTGACCTGCAGAGTTCATTTTTTGCTCTGATTTGCTACATCACATAAGGGGAGTCCTGATGTAGCTTCTTGGTTCCTGGTATGTTGAGGACCCAAATACAAGGTTGGTTTCCTTCCTTTCTTTCTTCCTTCCTTCCTTCCTTCCTTCCTTCCTTCCTTCCTTCCTTCCCTCCCTCCCTCCCTCCCTCCCTCCCTCCCTCCCTCCCTCCCTCCTTCCTTCCTTCCTTCCTTCCTTCCCTCCTTCCTTCCTTCCTTCCTTCCTTTTTCTTATCCTGCTTAGCAGGGACAATAGAAGAGCCAGGGTTCTTGTGTTGTTATCATCAACCTTGCCAAATCAGCTTACATCTCCTCAGATTTGGCTCTGGAAAATCTAATATTAAGTGAGTTTGATGGTCCAGCTATATTGCATAAGGTCATCTCTCACATTGTGAGTAGTAATTGATTTTAAGTTAGTTGACCATTAGTTTTATGGTTCATGGTTCTATTTTCTGGTGTAATTTACAGAAATCTTCAGGTTAAATGAAGGATTGTGTTATGTAAATAAACTCAGCAAGACTTACATTCTCTCTAATTACTTTCTTGTAACAAGTTAATTTTGTGAAACCTTTAAGAGGTGAGAGACATAGATTTTTCTCTTTTCTGTACATCTCAGTCATAAGCAGAGGAATGAATATATATATACATACACACATACACACATATATGTATATAATACACATAATATACTGCATACATGTGTATGTATATATAATATGTATATAATACACATAATAGATTGCACACATACATATATATATATATAATGTGTGTACTATATGTGTGTCTGGTCTGCATATCTGCATGTGCTGCAGCTCACACACAGAAGTCAGAAGACAGCATTGGGGCTGGATTACCCCTGCTTCTGTGTAGTTTGACAGACTCTCACAGCTTTTGCTGGACTTTGAACGTCTAGAGATCCTCCTGTTTCTTCCTTTCATCTTGTCTCTTGAGCATTAGGATTACAGACATGTACTCCTGTGTTCAGCTCTACATTAGGTTCTGAGGATTCAATGTCAGGTCCTCACACTAGGGTAGCAAGGGCTGAGCCCACTGAGCTACCTCTCCAACCCAGATCATATAGATTTCTTCTATAATAAGGGAATTTTGAAACAGTGGCATTTGTAGGTACAAGAATCTCCGACCACCTTGTTTTTATCCCGCACCTAGCATTTCTGAAATACTTCCCTAGGTGCTGCAGCTGAAACAAGGGTTAGTAAGTTAACTCTACTCCCTCCTGCCCTCGGCAGCTCTGCTTTATCCCAGTTAACATCGGAAAAAAGTCAGTAGTGTGATGCTGTTTAGCAAAAGGGAGAAGAAAGGTGAGTGCTGCCCCGTGCTTTATTAGCAGAATTGCCAGGAAGAAGACAAACAGGTGATTGTTACGCTCCACTTGGTCATCTCAGCCCTTGATGGGAGTTCTGTGATTCATTCGAGAAGTTACACCATTAAAACCTAGACAGATGGGGCAGAGGCATCAAAAGATAGCAATAAAAAATGATGAGGGTCTTGAAAACGGGGCCTGTAAGAAAAGGCTGAGAGGCCCACGGCCCCTCCATCTTGAGGAAGGAACACAGAGTGATGATGCTTCATGCCTGCTTCCAACTCATAAAGAGACGCCTTGCAAAAGAGACGGGCTGATTGTTCTTATTCTGCAAAGATGCTACAAGACACAAGGAGTTGGAAGCATGGGGGGTGGTAAACAGGTTAAACACTAGATAAAATTAGGTAAAACTTAAATAGTTAAAAATTGTGTGATTGTAGGCATAATTATTGCTCTGGCACCTAAATCAAGCCAGAACTGGAATAGGAATCTCAAATACCTCAAATCTGAACTTGGGGCTTTTAATAAAAGGAACACATGTTTTCATAAAGTGCTAGAGTGTTTCCTGATGCTCTTACGTGGGTGCATTTTAGGGTCTCTGAACATTCCTAGGAGGGCTAACTGGTTTATCGCCAAGGCACATGTGGGAGGTTGTAAGAGGATCAGATGCTGTGGCTTTCCCTTACCCTTTTTTTCCCTTCTGTTTATCACTGTGTTTATTTTGTCCTGAGTAGGACAAAACTAGTAGTGAGTGTCTCAGAACAAGACATGACAGCTTAGAAAACCGCCCATCAAATTTTCAGCTGCCGGCTTCCCTTTGGTTGTGATCTGGTTTTCATTGTGCCGATGTGTTATTGAGTTGGTTGGGGTTCTTGCTTTGTCTGTTCATTAGCTCCTCTGGCTTTAGCTTGCCAGATGTGTCCCCAGTGTGCCTTTTGCGTATTAATTACCTAAGATAGGCATTGGGTGATTTATATCCTAGCAACCAATGGATAATTTTTGTTTACATAAAGGAGCAAGAAATAGCCTTGAAAGCATATCTGTTCCATTGATACCCATTAGTTGTCCCGAGCTGTATGCAATTGTGAGGGAAATGTAACAATTCCAGTATTGGATTTTGATAGAAAATTCCTGGAGTTTCTACGGTGAGTATGATGTGGTGAGACCTGATGAAACCCAGCAGTAGAACAATTTCTGTTTCATTTTTATCAATTTTTATTATTTATTTCAACAGTAAATAAATCATTGTATCTTCTGTATTATTTCATGGTTACAAGGAGACACTTAGTGAGAAAATAGACACAGAGTGCCTTGTCTACTGCCCATGACCTAAATCATGCCTTCTAACCATCCCTTTACTTTGAGTAGGGGAAAAGCTTGCGCTATTTCTGGTATGTTCTTGATTTGAGAATTATTTCCCACATAAAGCCTAGGCCCTGTGATTGGGTGCCTGCCTCTTTCCTCTCCTTCCCTTTGGTTTCTTGGCTGTGAGGTGAGCAGTGTGACCTAACAGGAGCTCCTGTCATGATCATACATCCTGCCACCTTGCCAAAGGACCAGTCAGCTTTGCACCTCTAAAACCAAGATAAATAACATCTAAATCATAATTCTTGACCTTGCAAGTTGATGGTCTTCTGTATTTTATCACAGTAATAGAAAGCTGACTAACACATATTGTGCCTGAGATGTGAACAGGAAGTCAGAAGTGCTGTCAGTAATGAATTCGACATCCTCCTTGGTGTGATCATTATGCTTTTAAATATAGAACAAATAGATCCTAAAATTATGAGGAACTCATATAGTAGAGAATGCACCTCATCATGACACATTGCATAGAAAGAACTCTTGTCCCAGCAAAAGAAGTTACCTGGTGCCTGGATGTCACCAAGAGAGACCATTTGGCTGGCTGCTGGGAACCTGCGGAGTCTGAGACCACTGACTAGCCTCCCTCACCATGCACAACTAGGATTTTAAGAGATGCAGGAGTCAGGCTGGATGCAAGGGCTCTGAGGATGCCTGGTGTGTAAGGGAATAGAGAAGTTGTGGGGAAATGGCAACCTCCCTTGGCTTCTGGTATGCTCAGCAGGGCCCCAGCCTCCCCTGTGGAGCCCATGATCCCCAGCAGTGTTCTTATAGGAGGGCAGCAGCAGGGTAGCTTCTTGGGAGCCTGTAGTACAGCTTAATGGACCCCTCTGCCTAATGACAACAAAGGACCTCATTTTTGTGTTTGTTTGTTGCTTTTGTTTTGTTTTCTTCTGAGCAGATATTGCAGGTCCAAATGTTCATAATCTTAATTAGGGCTGAGGAAGTTGCATAAAATGCTCACATCTTAGTTTTTCAGCACACCAAAGAAAAGCATCGACTTACTAAATCCCAATGGCTGGTGGAAAAGGAAAAATGTAATTTGAGTAAATAGGTTCTCTGCCCCCATTTTTTTTAGAAAAAAAGTTACGAAGTTTAAACTGTCAAGAAATAAATCTCCAGCAGAAGCAATTCTATTCCCTCAGCGTGGGAACCACATATGTCGTTGCTGATGGAACCTCTGTTGGGGAGACAGAGCCAACCCCAGGAGGAACTTGAAGCAGGCTCTCTCTGCCTTCAGCAGCGTGGCTACCAGCTCAGTGTCCCAGCTCTGCAGAGTCCCTGGCCTTGCTGTCCACCTGAGGACGCTTGTGCCTCACCCTGTGGCTGTTGCCCAAGGTCTGCTCGTCTGTCTGACTCCTCAGAACAGTCGGTTTTCTCTCTTAAGCACAAAAGTAACTAGTTGTGTGCCGTCCCTTCAGGCCCCTGATGAGGACAGTAGACCAGTCTGACAGATGTCACTTTGGTGGTATGTCAGCAGCTGTGGCTTGTATCTGGGCGTTTCTTGGTCTCATCAGGAGATTTATTTCCAGAACTCAAAAAGGGAGGCCCAGTTGCAGTTGTTTGGGAGAGAGGACTTCGCCTGGCAGAGAATATGACATCTACAGTCACGGCTCCAACCATGGGTGGAAGTTCCATTCATCTTTGGACAAGTGTTTATTTATAGCAATTGTCAACAATATTGACAAGTGCTGGCAATTGACAAAAGATGGCCCTAATAATGTGAACGTGAGAAGCTCCCCAATAGCTCATGAGCTTAAACAATTGGTATATATCTGATGTTATTCTTTTGAAAGGCTATTGAACATTTAAGATGTTGGAACCAGATGAAAGAAAGGGGTGGCTAGAGGAACAAGGAAGATTGCGGGTAATTGCCTGCTGACCTTTGACCTGAAATCTCTGCTTCCTGCTTCTGATCAGCTATTGTTATGCCTAACACCATGAGGGACTGCGTTCCCTCAAACTATGAACCAAGGAAGGCCTTCCGGTGCTTGAGTTGCTACTGTGATGTAAAAATAACTAATACAGATACCTACAATACAAGGTGCCGTCCACAGCCTTAGAAAGTCTAGGAAGTATGGCATCCCTCCTAAGTCATTCATCTTCATTTGGAAATCTTTGTCGAGCAGGCACTGCATATCAGACATTACATATGATACCTAAGAGCCAAGCTATACACAGCCTGTCTTTATGGAGACTGTATTCCAGGGAGTCTCAGGAGGGAAGTGGAAAGTCAGTTACTTATCCACCCACTAAAATAAAAAAAAAAATTATGTTTCTTAAAATTAGCATCAAATGATCCATCTTCAGATATCATATTAAGAAAGTCCTATGATCTCTGACCGTATTGGATAAGGACTAGAGCTAACTCTACTGTCTTATTTCGAACACACTGGGAACAGCCCTAGTTTGAAGGAGGCTTGTGTTGAATTTTTCATAAAGTCAGTTAATTACCTTCTAATTAATTGTGTGTGTTTTGTTTATTTAAACCAAGGTTTTTGTGGGGAACCTGCTTCCCACCAAAAGAAAAATCATTCCCATGGATGCTTTGAAGAATAATAATTGAGAATTGAGGTGAGGGCGGCACAAGCTGCTGAGGCTGGGAGGAGGAAGGGGCGGGCCATGACACTGCAGAGCTGTTTCAGGTGAGGCAGGAGGTAGGAAGATGGATGTTTATGCAAATCAGAGCTTGGGGAAAGCACTGAAGAGCAGGGCCATGTCATTCCAGAGTGTAGCTGATGGCTGTTGAATTCACTGGACTGAATCTGTTTAGGGGCACATTTGAGGGAGACAGAACAAGCCTGGACACCAAGACCTGTTCTAATTCAGGATCTTTGTTTATTCTCTGGGAGGCAGAATGCTGTCTGTTATTAGTGCTGTCACCCAGCATGTTAAACAGTCATTCTGTAAGGTGACAGCAGCACCCAGCCATAGAGTCCTGGATACAGGAAGAAAAAAATGTATATATAAACAAAACAGACTTTTTTCTTTTTCCCAAAGGAGGGAAGAATAATTCAACCTGTTAGGTCAACTGTGGCTCAAGGGCCCATTATAACCTCACCATATTTAGCCTCTGCCCAAGTTTTGGGACATGAGTTATTATCTCAAAGTGGTGACATGAGCAAACATAAATATATTCTTCAAAATTAGCATACAATGATTCATCTTCCAACAGCGTATTAAGAAGGCCCTGTTGTCTCTGAGGACATTGGGTAAAGATCAGAGCTAACTTTACTGTCCAGCCTCACCTTACTTCTCCCTCCTCTCAACCTCATGCAAGGGGCAGTGGCAGGCAGAGCACAAGTCTGTTCTAAGCAAGATCAGACACAGGGTGGGAAACCGGGTTTCCGCACGTGTGCCTGGCCATCACTGATATCACTCAACAGCTGAACATTAATAGACCCAGTGAGCCTAAGCAGGCCAAAGAATAGTGGGTGTGGCTAACTGCCCAGGTGATAAGCTGATGAATGTAGCCACATTGGTGGGCAGCTGGAGGGAGGAATGCAGGAGCTGGAGGTTGGTTCAATAGATTCAGTGTAATGGGAGAAATTTACACATTTTCTTAGTATATTTATATCAAATTTGTTTTTCTTCTTTTTACCCAACGCCATGCCATCTTTGTGTTGACTGCCTGAAATCTTTCTGGTCTGTGGCAATATTACACATGGTCATTCCTTACTGAGGAAGAGTCTTCTCTAATTCAGAAACAGACAGAAGGCTGACAGACACATACATATATGATACATACATACCTACATATGTAGGTTATAGATATATATACATTCATAAATAAATACATGTAGAGACACATAGATAGACAGATACATGTCTAGATGTTATTGCTAGAATAGAGTAGAATTAAATTTTAAATTTTATCAAATAATCTGTTAGAAGTCATGAAAAAGGTAAATAAAAGCCAAGATAAGCCAAAATAGAAGACTTCATGTGATGGATATTTCAATGAAAACATAAAATGTGGTGATATATTGTGTACCATAATAAAATTTGCCAGAAGATCAGAAAACAGAACAAGCCACTAGATTAAACATAGAGGTCAGGCAGTGGTGCCACACACCTTTAATTCAAGCACTCGGGAGGCAGAGATCCATCTGGATCTCTGTGAGTTCAAAGCCACCCTGGACTACATGAGATAGATTCAGTCTAGGAGAGAAACAGAACCAGGCATTGGTATCACACACCTTTAATCCCAGCACTTGAGATCTCATGCCTTTGCTTGAGAAGTCACACGCCTTTAATCCCAGAACTAAGAAGGAAGAGATATGGTGGGCAAAGAAAGGTATAAAAGTGTGAGGAGACAGGAACTAAAGCTTTCCAGCTGAGGAACCTCTTTCAGCCAGAGAACTTTCAGCTAGAGTGCCTTTTGAGGCTGAGGAGTCCTAGAGGTAAGACATGGCAGTGGCTTGTTCCTTTGTCTCTCTGATCTTTCAGCATTTACCCCAATATCTAGCACTGTTTTTTTTTAATTAAAAGACCATTTAGCAATTTGTATTACAATAAAAAATGGAAGAAAGCATTACAGTAAGAACTGCCTGTGGTCTCTAGGAAGTGCATAATAAAATTAACTATATCCATGAAAAGTAGGGCCACTCTTGGGGTGATGGCTAGTCTTTGATTTTCAAACTTTATTATATATATATATATATATATATATATGCGCATGCATGTGTATATATGTATATATATATGCAAATGGGATATATATATATGGTTTTTCAACATCTTACCTCTTAAATAATATATTGTCAGATTTAATTGTCTATGGCACTGGTGGAAATGTTTGACATAACTTAATGTTTATACTTGTAATCATGATACTACCAGTATGTCAGAGCTACCATAACAATGTACCATGAGCTGGATGGCTTAAATAGTAGAAATTTATCTCTTGTTCTACAGATTAGATACTGTACTAGATATATAGTTCCATATATCTAATATCTATTACAAGATTGACATCTGAGATCAAGATTCTTGTGTCATTGGTTCTGTATGATCAGGACTTTTGAGTTAAACATGACCCAGAATCCAGAGGGTTCCAGACATTCAAGGCAACCAAGGGGTGACCTAGAATAGTAGCTGTGGTTTCCTTGTCTCATGGCAAAGAAAATTAATGAGATGAATTTTTATGAGAATATGCAAAATAGAAGCAGGAATCATTAAAGAAAAGTGAGAAATTAAGGAAAAGTGAAAAATTAAAGAAAAGTAAGAGATACTGCTGAGGAGTTTCCAAGGGAGGAAAAGCCGCCAAATGTCCTTTGTGTAAGAGTTGGACAGAGCAATGGCGGAAACAGGACAAAGACTGAGATAACCTCTGTTGAGACTACTTAATTTTCTTGGGGCTTCGTGAGCTAGAAAACTGCAGGGCCTGCACACTCTGTATGCATACCCTGGGCTCATATGAGATAGAGAAGGAGTTGAAGGCCACTTCCCTCTGATTTGCATTCAACTTTGGCATTCAACTATCTCTTAGTCATTGGCTGATGTGTTGTTACCTCTGACCTTGCAGGAATCCCAAGCACCAGTAATTATGCTGAGCTCTCTTTGTTCTCACCTTTACATGACCAGCTTGTTGCTTTACCATCATGGAGAATTAACTCTACCCCTGTCATCAAGATGTAACTGCAGTCTTTCTTAATTACCTTGTATTTATCGCTGTAACCAGAGGCTTTTCTCTGTCCTGCAGCCATTTCCAAATAATCACTCAGAGCTTATATTAGTTATAAATGCTTAGTTGATGGCTCAGGCTTATTACTAGCTAGCTCTTATATTTAAATTAACCCATTTCTATTAATCTATGTATTGCCATGTGACCTGTGGTTTACAGTTCTTTCACATCTTGCTTCTTGGACAGCTAGCAGTTAGTGTCTTCTCTGATTCTATCCTTCATCTCAGTCTTCAGTTTGAATGTACTGCCTAACCATATTCTGCTTAGCCATTGGCCAAACAGATTTATTTATCAACCAATGAGAGCAACACATATTCACAGTGTACAGAAAGACATCCCACAGCATAGCTCTTTCTCTATGGGGTTCTCTGAATGATGAAGGTAAAAGCTTCTTGTTAGCAGCCATCTTTATTTACAATTTAGTCTGTCTCAATTAACTACATTTGAAGCAATTATACACACACACACACACACACACACACACACATACATATATATATATATATATATATATATATATATATAATTGTTCAAGGGCTTCAAAGCAACTATCTGGTCTACTGTCAGCCAGAACTCTGTCCCTCTTTCAATCTGTCTAGGTTGGTTTTCCCATACTAAACCCTAAGACTTTGTATTTATCTTTCTCGGAGTTGCTTGATCTTCCTATCAACCCTAGGCTCTGTTTTCACTGCAACATATGTGAACAACTTTCAGTTTTCATCATGAGCCTCTTCTCTTACTACCTGTGGAGCCCTAACTCCTAGCCCTGTTTCCCCACTGGCTTCCTGGGCTGTGCCAACCTTGTTTAGTGTCTTTGGATTTCAGCTTCATCACTCCTCTCTCTAACTGTATACTCATAGGGTGACTTCTACATATGAATATCTGTCTCCTCAGTCATATTGGATCAGGGACACACCCTATTCCGCTGTGACTTCATCTAAATTAATATCTGCAAAGAACCTGTTCACATAATCTTATTTTGAAGTACAAGGGCATATGACTTCAACATGTGAATGGTGGGTGTCTTAGTTAGGGTTTTCTATTGCTGTGAAAAGACACTATGACCATGGCAATTCTTGCAAGGAAAACATTTCATTGAGGGGGCTTGCTTACAGTTTCAGAGGTTCAGTCTATTATCATTGCAGGAGCATGACGTCATGCAGATAGACATGGTGCTGGAGGAGTAGCTGAGAATCTTACATCTTGCAGGCAACAGGAAGTCAACTGAGACACTGGGGGCTATCCTGAGCATAGGAAATCTCAAAGCCTGCCCCCACGGTGACACTTCCTCCAACAAGGCCATACCCACTCCATCAAAGCCACACCTCCTAATAGTGCCACTCCTTATAAGATTATGGGGGCCAATTACATAAAACTACCACATTCCATTCCCTTGCCTCCATAAGCTTGTAACAATATCAAAATGCAAAATGCATTTAGTCCAACTTCAAAAGTTCCCATAGTCTATCACAGTCTCAACAATGTTTAAAAGTCAAAAGTTCAAAGTCTCTTTTGAGTTTCATACAGTCTCTTAACTGTAATTCCCTATAAAATCAAAAATCAAAAAACAGATCACATACTTCCAACATATAATGACACAGGAGATAAATTACCATTACAAAATGCAAGGAAAGGGAGGTTAGTGAGGAAATACTAGACCAAAGCAAGACTGAAATCCAGCTAGGCAAACTCCAAACTCTGCATCTCCATATCTGATGTCAAAACACTCTTCAAATCTCCAACCCATTTCAGCTTTGTTGACTACAACAAACTTTTTCTCTTGGGCTGCATCCACTCCCTATTAGCAGATCTCCTCAGAAGATATCCCATGACTCTGGCATCTCTAACATCTTGTGTTCTCCCAGGCAATCCAGGCTTCAGGCTTCAATGTCACAGCTTCATGCAATGGCTTCACTATTAGGCCTCCATTCAGGGACACCTCTGACACATGCCTGGCCTCATCAGCTTTCTTTACAGGAAGGCAAATTCTATAACCTGTTTCTTCTATCCTTAACTCAAAAGCCAGAACCACACGGCCAAAGCTGCCAAGTTCTGCTGCTTAATGGGGCTGGAACATGGCCCTCTTGTTCAAATATATCGTCATCAGCTTTCTGTCCTTCACTACCTAAGCTTGACTGTCCTGAAACTTGCTCTGTAGAACAGGCTGGCCTCAAACTCAGAGATCTGCCAGCTTCTGCCCTCCTAATGCTGGGATTAAAGGTGTGCCCTCTTAAGCTTTTCTTTAGTTCCTTTTCACAAGTTGGAAACTTAGTGGGGTGGGATCTTGCCCTGAGGTGACCACTCCCTTTATTCCATTTCTTACTCCATTTATCTCTTTGAACAAAGAATTTAGCTTTTTCCACTTCCTGGTACTCTTTTCTCCTCAAAATTTATGTTTTGTAATTTACCTTGCTAAGCTTACTCCTTTTCATTATAAATCTTCATTAGAGTTACCACTAATATCCACACAATAGAGTCTATACTAGGCTGTTTTGAAATTTCCTCTGCCAATGGAATTAATCCAATATTCTTTACTTTAGCCTCAGGCAGATTCTTTAGATAAGGGCAAAAGGCAGCCACTTTCTTTACCAAAATATCACAAGAATTATTTCTAGGGAAATGCTACTTTTCTGAAACCTCTTGAGTAAGCACCCCACAGTTCAAATCACACTCAGTGCCATTGTCTTCCATGCTTCTACTAGTTTGGCCCATTGAGAAGCACTTAAAACATTCATCTGATTTTCTAATCCACAGTCCCAAAGTCCATATTACTCCAAACAAAAACATTGTCAGGCCTATCACAACAATACCCCAGTCCTTGATACCAACACTGTCTTAGTTAGTGTTTTCTATTGCTGTGAAAAGACACAATGACCACAGCAACTCTTATAAGGAAAACATTTAATTGAGGGGGGCTTGCTTACAGTTTCAGAGGTTGAGTCCATTATCATGGCAAGAAGCATGGTGGCATATAGGCAGATGTGATGCTGGAAGAGTAGCTGAGAGTCTTACATCTTACAGGTAACAGGAAGTCAACTGAGACACTAGGAGGTATCCTGAGTATAGGAATCCTCAAACCTGCCCCCATAGTGACACACTTCCTCCAAGAAGGCCATACCCACTCCAACAAAGCCATACCTCCTAATAGTGCCAAGTCCTATGAGATTATGGGGGCCAATTACATTCAAACTACCACAGGGGATACAATTCAATTCATAATAATCACTCCACATCAACAACAAAAAATAAAGAACTAACTCAGTGAAGAAAATGATACTCTAAAATGGAAGAATATCACATTCTTTATTCTTTACATCTAATTTACTAAGCAAAATTTATAGTATTTATGGTATGGTAACTAAAGCAATAGTGTGGTAGGTCAAAAGCCCTAATGACTAGTATTTAGTCAAAGATGCCACATGTTTTTATCTAAAATACAACCAGGAATGCAACATGAACAACTGGATAATTTATTTTAGTATAAGATTTTTTATATTTGTAAGATGCCCTAGCCATCCTATTCTAAGTTTCTGTCATAATGCTTGGACTTAGATAATCATAGTGTAGAGACAATAATTCTATTTGCACTTGTACAGTAACAACCAGGATACACAACTGAAGCAGCTGTTTCATTTTCTATGTTGCTTCATGAAAATATTAATATGCAATAGAATTAGTTGATGCTAATCAAAGGCATACAATTCTCTTCACAGCTATTGAAATATGATAAGTGACCACATAAAACATGTAACATGATATATTCTACATGCATTTCTTCACAAATATAGTAAAAGCTAGTCATCAGTATAAGCTTTGACACCTACTCACTCAATACAGAAGAAAAATCAATTTTGGACTACAAATATTAAATCTTGAACAAAATTTCTAATCATTTATTTTATCTTCCTCCTACTCATGATTGCTTATATTGATGCTTAACATACTAAGATCCATGTATGATTAATCTTCCTCAAAGGTCAACTAATGCAACATTGAGGGTATGCTAGTCACATGTCGCTATTTTCAGATGTATGCCAGCCCAGCAGAGGAAGAACCATTAATTGACACTGCTCATTTCTTCATTTGGTGCATTGTCCTAACTGCGCATAATACGGGAGCATTGGTGCATTGTCCTTACTGTGCATAATACGGGAGCGACAGCAAAGAGTCATCACATCTCCCTTTAGTTCTAACATTGATGATGGTTTGTTGATTAGGTGACTATTATTCAACATCAACTTGATGTAATTGAAATTGAAAATCACAATATGAGTGAAAAATAAATGGAGAATTAAGCACAGCAGCTTGTCATTGGACACATTTCTTAACCATCAGACAGTTGGCTAGATATAGTAGGTTATATTAGACAAAGGACTAAGTTGTGTATTTGTAATTTTATATTTAATGCCCATTTCTACAATGTGTAAGAATTTCAGAGAAGATAGAGTAAGCTGTTAAAAGTCATATAAGTGGTCCATTTTGTTGTTTATCATGTATTTACTTATTTATGCATTTATTTATTTTTTGAGACAAGGTCTCACTATGTAGCCCTGGGTGGTCTAGAACTCACTATGTAGTCCAGGCTGGCCTTGGATTCACAGATATGCACCTCATGAGTGCTAGTATTTAAAAATCTATGCCACCATACCCAGCCCTTGTTTATTAATTTTGTTTTCTTCAAATATATATTGTTTTAGTTACGTGTAAATGTGTGTGTGCATACACACTTGTAAGTGCATGTGCCCATAAAGTCCAGGAGAGGGCTTCATATCCCCTGGAGCTGTAGTTACTACCAGTTATAAGCCTCCCAATGTGGTTGCTAGGAACCAACTCCAGTTTCTGTGAAAGCGGTATACTTTCTTATCCACTAACTGTCTCACTAGCACACACACACATACACACACACACACATACACACACACACACGTATGTATATATGTATATGTACATATATATAGGTATGCATATATATGTATATATGTATGAGAGAGGATGTTATATAACTCACACTAGACTCAAACTCACTATGCAGCCAAGAATAAACTTGAACTCCTCTTTCTATTTTCTCTATTCCCTGAATACTTAGATTACAGGCATGCACCACCATGCTAAGGAAGGCAACCCGTTTTAAATTTTAAAGATGGAATTGAGATATACATACATAAGTATATCAGGTTTCAAAGCATGCATGGGTGGTAAGCCATCTTTGCTATATCTCTCTTGCCATGGTGCCAACCCTTTTGTTGAGTCTGTGACAGCTATCTTGATGCCTAGATGGCGATCTACCAGTTGTTGAATCCAATTGTTAACCAGAGAATTCCAGGGAAAATAATTTTTAGCAAACTAATTTAAAGCTGTATTCTTGTGTATTATTGGGCTTTGGGCATCTGCCTTAAGCTCACCCCAGCATAGCTTTTTACCTGCCAGCCATTCTTGACAGCCTATTATATATACAGTTCCTACAGCTACCGTGCACAATTGTGTAAAATCAAGCAGCATTTTTGAATATATTTGGCTGCTCTCGCAGCAATGGAATCCATTTCATAGGCAAAGTGTCTGTTTTCAGCTGTAAACATTGACATTGAGTTGTGTTCTCTGTGTTAAAGAGAGAGCAGCATGGTGGAAATGTTTTATCTGGTTTATTCCTCACCTTCAAAACTAGCTTTTAAGTTGACAAAGATGGTTTCATGTGGATCTAAATGTGCTGTGTCATCTCTAAGCATGGAGTGCCCCTAAATCCTCCCTCTCACTGACTAACGTGCTTGGCTCAATTGGACTTTCAGGTTTCTGCTTATATCAGTAAAATGGCATCCTTGATCAACTCTGCTACTAGAGACATTGCTATTTCTACGCATGTTAATTAATTAATAGAGTTTTCTAAATTTGGACTTCTAACCCCCCAGTTACTCTAATTGTAATTATTAGAATCTGTTATCAAAGATTTTGTATGTAAATTTACTCTTGCATCAGAGTATTGTGTGCCTTTGTCTTTTTCTACAATGAATAGAAAAATATGAGGAGAATTTTCTGAAGTTTATGTTCTGTTTTCTTTCCTTTGATTTGGAAATTAATCTTTGAGTTTATTTTTATTTTAGTCACGGTACTCTATTTTGAGAGACATGAGTTGTTTATGCATAGCGTTGAGAACAGCTTTTGTTTTTGATTGTCTCTCTCAATGTTTCTGAGTCAAAACAACTCTCCATTAGTGTTTCCTGGCAGGTTGGAAACACAGCACAGGGCAAATATCCGAGGAGCAACATGGAAGATCCAATTGCCTGATTCATTATAACACAAATATTGTAATCAATCATAATCTTAAGTGTTCCATAAATCCACAATTCTGTGAAAGGGATAAGAAGAAGAGAATTAAGCTATCAATGTGTTCACTACAAAGGGAGAAGATATTTCCTGATTATCATCATTCAGAATTAGTCAGACATATACATGGTAATCATTCACATTTATGCAATAAAATGAAAATCAACATAAAACCCATGAAGAATAGCCTTTTATTTTTCTTTTCTCTAAAAGATGAAACAAAATAGACTTAGGTACTAATTTAACCCCTCTTCAGTTGATGACATAGTGGATTTGCGGAGCATAAATATGGAAATCAGTATAGCTTTATATTTCCCTGCCTGAAGTCAGTGTTCTCTCCCCTGTCAGAAGGAAGAGCACAGCCATCTCCAAGCACAGTGAGGGGACTATGCCCTTGTCCCTTAGCTTCCTGAGCCCAGACATGCTTAGTGCCACCTTTCCATCTGGAGTTAGGGCGTGGACACATCTCTGGTGACTTCCTGCTATGTTGTTTGTGTGTAAAATCACCTGCAGCTGTAGATAGACAGAATTTAGGGCTCTCCACCGGTTATGATCTCAGGGAAACTGAACTTACTCTCCTGACATGAACAGGCCTTCAGTGTATGTTGTACTTCCTGATCCCTGGACCAGGGAACAGACCAGCAAACATGTCATCAGTGATTTTTTTAATACATTTAGGAAATTTATGTCACATCATTTTCGACAGAATTTGTCCTTTGGCAGTAATTCTGGTTGAGGTGATTATGTGATTTCTGTGAGACTTTACATGAAAAAAAAAGTAATCTCGAAAGAGAGGTATTTTATAATCTTCAGTAAACTTGGGATACCCCCCACATCCCTGCACTGCATCTGTTTTACCCTTGCGCTCAGCAGGGACTCAGACATCAACATTTTGGAAATTGAAGGATGAAGATCTGTTTTTACTTTCAAAAATAAATCCTTATCCCATCGGGAGAGAAAATGCATTAAGTTTTTATCATTCTTTAACTTTGTAATGTGGATTAGCCATTCTGTCTTTTCTGATCTATAAGCACTTATGAGCAGGCTTTCATTTTATATGAGATGAAAGATGGCCCAAGGTGCCATATATGTCTCCACTGGAGGAATTCACAAGTGGAATTCTGCCGCAAGAGGTCTTGGGTTAGCTGAGGTTTAGACACTGGGGAGTTTAACAAGGCCATTGAGTGTTTGTTTACCTCAATTTCTTCACCCAACAGAAGAAAAAAATATTAAATCGTGCCAGTTCCCCTCTTATCTCTAGCCATATGACCACTGTGGTTACTTTGATGGCCAGAGATCTGTGTGAGAGATACAAGGTATCTCTCCATGAGGGCCGCTGAATGAAAGAGGAGATTAGAATTTGAGCTTTGCCTTTGGTGGTTCTCTACAGGAGCCAAGACCTTGATCTCCTAAAGCAACCCAATTCCACAAAATGCCACAGGGGAGTTATTGGACACTTAGTACTAGAAAGCCTACAAATAAGTGTGTGATAGATGCAAAAATATGCCTGACATGCTTATGATCTTCAAGGAGTTTACAGAAAATAACAGCTGGTTGGACAAATCTAAGCAAGCAAACTGTCTAAGTAAGCAAGGGAGAGGAAAGGAAGATTTATTTCTCTTCCTTGAAAAGGTAGTCTTTACAGGTCAAGGGGCCTGAAGGACAAGACAGATACAGCCTCTTCTCTCAGGCTCAGAAAGATAAAAGTGACACCAAACAGAAAAGACCACCTCACATGAAAGGAGCAAGAAGCAGCATCAGGTTAATGGGCCTGGGCTGTTGAGCATCTGGATCCACATCCCCAGGCTGAATTCCACAGGTTGAAACCTTTCTCTACTACCTAGCTCCATGGCATCTTGTAGCTATCTTACCTTCACCTCGTGTGAAATGGGATGAGGATGGTGACTGCCAGGCCTTTCTGATGGGGCCATAAGGATTGAAGACCCTAATGCAGCAAGGCCTGCAGAGGGACCTTTGACACATAGTGACATAGACAACTCATCACTGTCACAAAGGACCTTGGGAAAGAACATAGAAATGGAATGTTCTAGGGGAATGGGCAGCATTTACAAGTACAAATGGACTAGGCATTGTACAATTCAAAAAGCGACAATCCTGGAGAAAAGCATCAAGGTGAGGGGTCAAAAGGCAAATTTGGGAAACAACGAACATCACTTTCTAGAAAGCATTGTCTTCTGCTCATCCTTTGGGCCATTTTATGCTAAAACATAGATGACAACTTGGGAAAGTTTGTGATTTTCAATGTTTTTAATAGGAGAAGGAATTTCCATCTGATTCTCTCTCAAACAGGACTTAGACAATGTTTGCACTAAAAAGCAATACAAGAAACATGGCAGTGGAGAGAGAGTTCAGCTGGTAAAGTGCCTGCTGTACAAGCCTGAGGACCGAGTCTGTCACCAAGACCCATGTAAAAGCCAGCTGTGACAGTGTGTGTCCACAGTCCCAGCGCTGGGAGGGTAAAGCCAGCCAGATGCCTGGGCCTCATGGCCAGCAAGCCTAGCCTAATCTGCAAACCTCCTGTCCCAGTGGTGGATCCTGTCTGAAGAATTATTTAAGGAAGTCCTGGCCCATGCCCCATTCACACATAGAAACATGAAATACCCACCATTTTTTTCAGAGAAGCGTCTGAAAAATTATGATTTTTAGAAGCTAAACCTCAAAATAGAATAATGAATTTCAAAGGAGCCTGGACTTGATGGACAATGTAGCTTCAGCCCATCTTTATACCTGTTTAGAAGGTAAAGAATGTATATCTAAATTATATGTTTATCTGAAGCAATCAATAAGGAAGATGGGAAATGATCTATGACAATACTGAGCATTTATAGATATTCAATTAGTTTTTAACTAGTTAATATTATCTCCCAATACAAGGGAAAAATAAAACTAGGCAAAATATCAGTCTGAAGGTCCCTGCCTCACCTCATTCCTCTCCTGGTAGTCAGTTCATCTGCCCTGGTCATTGGGCTGGTCATACCCTCGGCCCAGCATTACCCTCTTTCGCACCAGGGCATCTCCAGTATTCCCAGGTGCACCAAGATGATTGCTCCCCAGCTGTATCTCCTGGGATGACAGCTATAAAAGGTTTAAAAATACCCTGGCTTCTGAAGCCGCGTGTTCTTCTTACAGTGCACACAGCAGATCTGGTTGACAGTTATTTTTCAATCATGTTTCTGCCATGCTGGGCCCTACCAGAGCTCCAAGGAAATGAAGCAGTCATCACCCTACAGACAGAAGCAAAACTTAATGAAAGAATGCCAGGTAATGGATGATTTTGCTAAGACAGCATTTAATTTGAGTTCTTTGCTGCTCACCCTTTACTTATTGGTATATATGGGCTCACCAGCTCCTTTTTAAAAAAATCCTCTTTCTTATTTCTGGAGTGTGATGTGATATGTCATGTGAGTAGCTCTCTAGAATCACTCTCTCATATTTGATAAGCAGTGAGCAGCACAGATGGACATTAGCAAGGCCTCTGTAAGCATGCCAGCCATGGAGGTGGCCACACTGTCCTGAGAGCTTTCTCGTGAAACAAATCAAATAAAGATTAGGAAAGAAAACGCCAACCTGGCCCCAACTAATGAAGGAGATCCAATAATAGACATCTCAGTGGACTCACGGATGGGATTCAGCCCTGGGTGACCTTTCCTTTCACACTCTCTTTCAAGAGTATATCCAAAATGAGTGCCAAAGACTGCTTTCTAACCCCTCGCTACTCCCCATAAAGGAAGCATATTCTTCTGTGTCTCAGAATCCAATCAGTGCTACAATAAGAGCACCTAGATCAAAGGGAAATCAAAAATGGCCAGAGCTCAGTCAAGCTTCACCTTGCTTCTGACCCCAACCTTACAAAAATTCATATCACCCTGCTGTGCATATAAGTAGCACAATGTCGTGATCTCCATTGCTTCTCAGAGAGTTTGAAGTAACAGTTCAGACTGTTAGGGAACCTTAACATTTGAAATACTTTGCATGTGCACTTGTGTGTGTGTGTGTGTGTGTGTGTGTGTGTGAGAGAGAGAGAGAGAGAGAGAGAGAGAGAGAGAGAGAGAGAACGTGTTTTATGTGAATCTGTATGCATGTGAATGTGTGTGCCCATGGGGACAGAGGAGGTCTTCCAGTGCCCTGCTCTACCACTCTCTAACTCTTCCCTTGAGAAAGGGGTTCTCACTGAGACTAGAGCTAAGCTGGCAGTCATCAAACCCCAGCTGTCTGTTCTTCCCACCTCTGCCCCTCAACTCTGGGGTTATCAGGCATGCACACAGCAACATCCAACTTTTTAAACTAAGTGCTTGTAACATGAATTACTAAATGGTCTTATTAATTAAAAAAACAAACAAACAAAAACAAAAAACCTTGGAGCCAGATATTGAGGTGAAAGCTGAATGATCAGAGAAACAGAACAAGCCACAGCCAACCTCACCTTGCCAACTCCTCAGCCGATCTTGTTTCCACAAATCCTCAGACTGAAAGCCTCTGAGTCCTCACCCCTGAGGGTCTCAGTTGAACTGCTGCTTAATTCCTGTCTCCTCACGCCTTGTATACTGTTCTCCACCCAGCCATGTCACTTCCTGGGATTAAAGGCCTGTGTGCTTCACAAGCAAAGGCATGAGATCTCAAGTGCTGGGATTAAAGGCATGTGCCACCATTGCCTGACTCTGTTCCCAGTGTGTCCTTGAACTCACAGAGATCCAGAGGGATCTCTGCCTCCCAAGTGATAGATAGGATTAAAGGTGAGTGCCATCACTGCCTGGCCTCTATGTCTGATCTAGTGGCTGGCTTTGCCCTTTGATCCCGAGATAAGTTGTTTAGGGTATACAATATATAGGATACACAAGTGCTAAAGATCTAAGTTCAGGTCAGGCTTGCACAGTTAGTATTCTTACCCACTGAGCCATCTCCCCAGGCCCTTGAAGTAGTTCTTAAATGGCTACGCAGAGACCAGCATTTGAGCCTCTGGGGGTTACATCTGAAAATGTGCATTTGTTGCTCTGCCATCGCATTTTAAACAATGACAAATGTGGAAAATGCCACACGCCCTCCTGGAATCATCTTTACCATCGCAGCATCATGAATCATATTTCCTAAAGTGCCATTGGATTATTGTAATAAAAACTGTAGTTCCCTGACTAATAACTATCCCACACATCACATTGATGGAAAAACGCCCACAAGTGAAGGCTTCACTTGGGAGTGAAATAGTTTAATGAAACTGAGCAAGGCAATCATGGATTAAATTCACTATAATTATTACATTGTGGTCATTTCTTCAGAAATAGAGGACTCTATTTTGTGAGTTTGTTGAAAACAATAACTTGTGTCTCACTTGGATAAGCTAGCTCTTTCCTGGCTTCAGTTCCTTTTGGAGAATATGGAGCTAATATGGAGATTACAGATATAATGGATTGAATATACATTCTTGGAAGAATATGTGGAAAAAACAAGCTTCAGCAGTTAAGAACAGAAGAATTGGTCTCCTAGTCTCAGCAGGTCTCACAAAGGGAGCTTTCCAAAACTAAGCTATTTTCCATGTTTTGTATGAGTGTGGTGTGTGTGTGTGTGTGTGTGTGTGTGTGTGTGTGTTTACACGCATGTGGAGGGGAGGCTGGAATTCCACCTTGAATATTATTCTTCAGGAACCTCCTTTGTGAGACAGAATCTTGCACTAGTTTGAAACTTAACAATCAGTCTCGGCTGGATAGCCAGGGACCTCCAAGGGATATGCTGTTTCTGCCTCCCCGGCACTAGGATTACAAGGGCTCCCCACTTTGCTCAGCTCTTTTTGAAATTCAGGTTCTCATGCTTCCAAAGTCAACATCTTGACTGCCATCTCCCAAGCCTTGTTTCCAATCTTTAGATTGTGTTCCTATGCCAGTTAGGAAAAAAGGCATCAAAACACATCTTTTGAAATACAAATTTCTCAATGTACAAAATTAACCTCCCATATTGAGCTCTCTGAATGACTGACATTGGCAGTTACTCATCCTTGGTGCTGGCAGACCTAGGCCACTCTTAGATGACACCCATATGTGGTGGTATTGTGTTCCCCAAAATATTGTGTACCTTAATAAACTTATCTGGGGTCAGAGACAGAACAGCCACAATATTAAACAGAGGTTAGGCAGTGGTAGCACACGCCTTTAATCCTAGCATTCCAGAGACAGAAATCCCTCTGGATCTCTGTGAGTTCAAGGCCACATTGGAAACGGCCAGGCATGGTGACCCACACCTTTAATCCCAGGGAGTGGTGGTAGAAAGCAGAAAGGTATATAAAGCGTGAGGACCAGAAACTAGAAGCATTTGCCCTGGAGAGGCATTTGCCCTGGAGAGGCATTTGGCCTGGAGAAGCATTTGGCCTGGAGAAGCATTTGGCCTGGTTAAGCATTCAGGCTTTTGAGCAGCAGTTCAGCTGAGACCCATTCTGGATGAGGGCTCGGGGCATCCAGTCTGAGGAAACAAGATCAGCTGAGAAGTTGGCCAGGTGAGGTTAGTTGTGGTTTGTTCTGTCTCTCTGACCTTCCGATGTTCACCCCAATACCTGACTCAGGTTTGATTTTATTAATAAGAACTCGTTAAGACTTTTAAGATTCATGCTACACCCATAGAATGCCAGGCAGCTAATTGAGTAAGTCCTTTAGAAGAGACTAGGCAGTCCACTCTCAGTCCTCATCTGAGGAAATGGGAGGCAGTCCATTCACAGGGACTCCTGTAAGTGAAGAGAAGAGTTTCTCTTCAAAGTCAGGTCTCCCCCATCTCCCCACACACCACACACATTTCTTCATCTTGGAATTTTATTTCCTGGAACTGTCATCTAAGAAAATTAACAGAATAAAGTCTGCCTCTAGAGGTTACTCTCAGTGCAATTCAAATGACTTGGAATATGGAAATAGATGATACAAAAACAACCAAAAAAATCAGTGAGTGGGTGGTCAAGTCTCTCCCATCGAAAGACACTCCCTAGCCAGGAACATGGTCCTCATTCACCTAGCTCTTCAGGATTTCCCTAATTTCATTTATGCATGTATCCTCTTTTCTCTCACTTTAAACAAAATTTTGGCATTCAATTTTCGGGGAACAAGGTGGGGACAGGAGCGAAGGCAGGGTCTGTAGAGAGTTAGCAGAGAGGGGCCCCATGTGACCTGCATGTTAAATGATATTTAATTACCTTCCTACCTGGCAAAAATCAGTGAATGCTTTTGCTTATTTGTTTAAATAAATGATGATTCAGTGGTACCAAAGAAAAAGAGAGAAGCCTTGAAAAACACTGCAATCCAAATTCTTAGGCTTCTTCAGCCATTTCCAAACTATACCTGAAGAGCCCCCGGGAAATTCCATTCCCTTTGGAGACAGCAGTCATAGTGAGTCAGGGCTAGTCAGAGAGCTCAGCGCTTGCCCAGCGTGTGCAAGGCCTTGGGTTCCGTTCCTGTTCCTGCACTCTAAAGGGGACAGAGTCTTCTAAATAAGATAATTTAAAAGTTGTGAGTTAGATGTGAGCTGATTGAGTCACAGAAAAGCTTGAGGGGTGTTCATTCTACTCCAAGCAACATGGAATATACAACATGCTTAATTAGATACTGTTATGAATATTAACAATTGTATTGGCCTTTTAAGCCTGTGTTTTCTGTTAGGCTGAATGGCAGAAGTTCCTACATCTCATCTGAACAGTGGCAGATGAAGGAGATGTTTCTTTCCACCTTACAGTACACACAGAACCCTCCCTGCAACAGCCACCCTTAACTACACTCGGTTTTGGGTGTGTCCCTGCAGGAGAAGGTCATGGCAGCCACCGTAATGGGAGGGAAACGACACCGCAGAGATGCACGCTGCTCTCTAACCATCACACCACCTCCTCTGAACCCTTAGCATGTGGCAGATTTGTTGTTGAGTCAGTGTTGCTGATCTAAAACTTGATAAAGGCGGGTTCTTCTCCTACTTCTGCCATGACTCACAGACCTTACAGGGTTCGGGGTTGAATGGCCCAGTGGGGTTTCTGTTGCTGAGCTTTGGTGTTGCTTGGTTGTATTTCTCTCTGGAGCTGCTTCTCCCCTCCCCCTTCCTTCTCTGTGATATTTCTGCTTTGGCCTATTGCAATGCTCTAGCCCATTCATTGGTTTCATTTCCTTTTTAAAAATGTATTCTTCTATTCCATGGATGCAGTGTCTCCTCAATGTCCCTTCTCGAGCCTGCTGTATATCTGTCTGTGCTCCCAGTCTGTTGGCTTTGGATCACCTGATTGCTGTCTCTGTGCTGGGACTATCCTGTTGTCTAAATCCGCAGCATTTCAGCTCGTGATTCTGACTTTCCTTCTGATATATTTATGTTTGATCCACGCAAATCATGTATCAATTCTCTATCAATTTAATTACTCTTTGCCTGAGCAATATTGTGTTCGTACAATTACTGCCAAAGCAACAAAAAAAGGTTTCTATTTAATTACTAGTCAGAACATCAGAGATTCAGCCTAGAGCCTGCTCAGAATCCTTCTGATTGGCCAGGTGTGTGGGTGAGGAAATCTACAGGGTTCATCGGCCTTTCTTGACAGAAGCTAGTCAAGTCTGGTGGAGAGCTGTCATGTCATGAATAGCAGTGACAACCCTGGGGGCTGGACTGCTCCTCTGTAAGAGAAAGTGCCCATCCCTGCCCTGTGCAGACCACACTCTTACAGCAAGAGGACAAATAGCTTTCTTGGATGTTTAACTTGTATTCAGCTTGACTTCTTGTATTGGGTACTTTCCTATTGCTGTAACAAAATGCCATGACAAAGGCACAAGAGGTAGCTTAGTGGCTAAGGGGATGTACTACTCTTCCAGAGGACCTGAGTTCAATTCCCAGCACCAACATCAGTAGACTCATGACTGTCAGTCACTCCAGTTCTAGGGGCCTCCTTCACATCTGGCCCTGACAGACACCTATACTCATGTGCATATACCCATACATAGACACATGGACATACACAGAGTTCAACATAAAATACCATGACCAAAGGTAACTTACAGAAGACTTTTTTGCTTATGGTTCCAGAGAAATTAAGTCTGCCATGGTGTGGAGACATGGCGTCAGGCAGGGAAGGAGTGGCAGTCTTGAGTGTTGGTCATGTGATTCCTCTTGATTTTTCATGTCAACAATGCTTCTGAGCCCTCTTCCATAGTAACTGGCCCAAAAGCAAATGAGGGAACCATGGTAATGCACTTGCTTGTGAATAGAAGTGGTAGCCATGAAGACACCTGAATATCTAAGCCAGTTTATTCACAGGGTTTATTGTTATACAGATTCTCTATGCATAACAATTATTGTAGCTAGAGTTTTCCTGGCTGGCCCACAGTCAGGACAAATCTCTCTCACCTGCCAGTCCCACAGCTGCTCAGACCCAACCAAGTAAACACAGAGACTTACATTGCTTACAAACTGTATGGCCGTGGCAGGCTTCTTACTAACTGTTCTTATAGCTTAAATTAATCCATTTCCATAAATCTATACCTTGCCACGTGGCTCATGGCTTACTGGCATCTTTACATGCTGCTTGTCCTGGCGGCGGCTGGCAGTGACTCCTTCTGCCTTCCTGTTCTTTCTTTTCTCCTCTCTGTTAGTCCCACCTATACTTCCTGTCTAGCCACTGGCCAATCAGTGTTTTATTTATTGACCAATCAGAGCAACACATTTGCCATACAGAACATCCCACAGCAAATTATAGTAGTTTCCAGAAGGGTTCAAGCGACTGACTGGCTTCTAAGGTTAGCTGAACCTGTCATCATGTCCATCTACTGGCTAATGGACATGACTGTCAAGTGGTTTAGTTGCTTTGTAGGCCAGAAGCATAGAAGGGGGAGCTATCTTTTCCTCTTCTCCGTATCATACTTCATTTCCCTCAACAGTTCTTGATCCCTGTACTCAATATTGTGTGACTGCTGCTTCCCAGGAGAACAGATCATTTCCTTGAAAGTCAATGTTTTCTGGTAGGTGTGCTTCTCTAGAACTGGATCCTCCCTGAACTTTGGCTCCCTTGTCTGCACAAGGAACATAGTGTGTGATGGTTTGAAACATCCCCCATAGTCTCTGGCATTTGGGTGTTTGGTCTCCAGTTGGTGGTATTTGGGGGGAAGGTTTAGGTGGTGTGGCCTTGTTGGAAGAAGTGTGTCACCATAAGTAAGTTTTGAGGAGCTTAAAGATTCATGCCATTTCTGATCTGTCTCTGGTCCATGCTTACAGTTTAAGATGGGAGCCCTCAGCTTCCATGGAGCTATAGTTACAGACACTTGTGAGATTCCTGATGTAGGTGCTGGGAACCAAACTCAATGTCCTCTGAAAGAGCGCTTTATTAGTAAGGGTTCTCTAAAGAAATGGAGGGGCTGGAGAGATGGCTCAGCAGGCAAGAGCACTGACTGCTCTTCCAGAGGACCAGGGTTCAATTCCAAGCACCCACATGGCAGGTCACAACTGTCTGTAACTCCAAGATCTGACACATAAAATAAAAATAATGCCTCAACACAAAATAATTAAAAAGAAAGAAAGAAAGAAAGAAAGGAAGGAAGGAAGAAAGGAAGAAAAAAAAGAAAGAAAGAAAGGAAAAAAAAGAAAAGAAACATATGAACTGTGGACCAATAGCTGTGGAGCCCCCGTGGTACTGGACTAGGCTCTTTGGATAGGTGAGACAGTTATTTAGCTTGAACTAATTGGGGGGCCCCCAGGCAGTGGGACCGGGACCCCCGTCCCTGGTGCATGAGCTGGCTTTTTGGAGCCCAGTGCCTATGGT